>JABVZX010000001.1:9357505-9374872 GCA_020883565.1 Drosophila pachea
CACTTTTTGCTGAGCAAACGAAATGTTAAGTGGAGAACGCGCGCGCCACAGGCAGCCGACTTGCGAATAAACACAGCCGAATAACAAAATAAATATATAAAATATGAACCGTGGTCAGAATTAGGGAGAAAAATCAATAGCTACAACAGTAGCAGCGGCGGCAATAATAACAGCTGCAGATGCTGCGATGACGCAATGTGAACCGCAAGGACCCAGCCTTGGAATCCTTAATTGCGAGCTGCATATGCATACGAATTCGAAAAATTGATGTTTATTGTCTCGGCAAACTGCTTCCCAGTAGTCATTTGTGTCAAAAGCGCGTTAAAAGCAACAACGGGTGGGTGAGGCAAATAAAAAAAAAAAACAAAAATCAAGAAAAGCATTTAAAAAACGGGCCAACAATGAACACAATTACAAGTCAAAGTCAACAAGTGAAGGAGGCTGGCTGCTCTGAATGCCTTTAAGTGTGTGGGTGCCCCATGCCCGGTGCAACCAAACAAATACATATGTGCATACGGCATACGATGATCGACGACCGACTGACGCACTGACAATACTTGAACCTGACATTCAGAAAATATCGCACGCACACCCTGACACACAAGCGCACTCGCATGCATTAAGTGTTAGCACTCTGGGTCCAAGTGCTACCAAATCGATGTTCAACGCCAGACGGCAATTGAAACAACAACGCGAAGATACTCCTTAAAAATGAGAAAATTGGAAGGGAATTTATTTTAATTCATCACTTTCCGAACGGCTGTTGAAATGAATGAAATAAGCTAGACCTGCTGTGCTCTACAGGGTATTCAGTAGGCAGAACTCTAGAGAATCATCATTTATATATATGTTCATGAGTCTGATGCGTTTTAAATTAAAGTCAATTTTTTTTTTAATTTACATTTCGTTTGAGAACAGGAACTCGATTAAATATATTTTCATACACAAATATGCATATTGAGGCGATCGAAAAGAAATCGAGTAATGTCAATATTGGTTTCCAATATATATGTATACATATTTGTATGTATGTTTTATTAATTAATTGAAGTGGAGAAATCGTTTAGGCAGTTGTCAACTTTGAATGCGAAATGAATTATTCAAATGTGACTGGCGCTCATTGAAGAACAGTTACCACTAGGTTAACAGAGCTTTAACATTAGTCCGTACAGCTTGTCAGCTTGGACTGGGGGAATGTTAAAATTGTTTTTGACTTTTGTATAATGCATTTTATTGATATTGAAGATTTATGGTAGAGAACATAGCTCAATTGTTACAAAGCGTTGGTCCATCGCCAATGCAGGCAGCGTAGGCCATGAGATGGGGAATCGTGTGCTGTTGCATAACACCAGTGAAGAGGTGACTCTGTGGACCCGTGGCAAAGATGCCAACGTCATCACCAGCGTGGACGCCAACCTTTGCAGTTATATAGCTCGGAAAGATGAATTCTAAGAGAAATAATAAAACACTCAGAAACTATGAGGAACAACTTCTTATCATTTAGGTTCGATACTTACGAGGATCGTCGATCTTATCTTCCAGACTCATGCGCTTGCCATTCTCGTCCAGATATGGGTTTATTCCGACAGCATAATTCAGAGTCGCATACTTAACGCCGTTGATATCAGAATCATGCTGATTTAGACCCAGAATGTTGGTGCCACGGCCCGGATACCCTGAGATGGAGAGAGGATGAGCATGATCGGAGGTGACCACGATCAAAGTTTCATTGGGATTAGTCATGCCCAATGCTGCTTCCACAGCCTTGGCTAGCTCGTGAACCTCCACGAGACCTATCTGGGGTACGTTAAAGTGATTGCCATAATCAATAAGACCGCCCTCGATGAACAGGAAGAAGCCGTTATCATTCTGACTGGCCACCTCGATGGCCTTTATGGTCATCTCCTCCAATGTGGGCTGTTTATCCGGATCGGCTATCTTTTTGAAGTCCATAACGCCCGAGTTGAAGAGGCCAATCAATCTAGGAATTCGCTTCGCATCCACTTTAAGCAGCTGGTCACGATTGTAGGCTAGAGCACCTTCTGGATGCAAGGATTGCCATTTCGAGAGCAAATTGACGCCGTCAGAGCGCTCGCCCGGATTGCCAAACTTATCCGTGATCGTTTTGGGCAAGAACTTGGTCATGCCGCCGCCCAGCATAACATCGAAATTCTTGCCTGGCTCCTCGGTAATCAGCTGCGTTGCAATATCCGTGCACGTTTCGGGGAAGTTCTCACCCTCGCCATAGGTGACAATATCCGAGTCGGACTCAAAGAAACGATTGGTGGCATGAGCATACGCGCCCGATGGACTGGCGTGGGTCAATGTCGTGGTGCTCACAATGCCACTGGCCTTGCCAGCTGCCTGGGCCCAGGCAGCGATGGAGCTGACGCGATTGGCTGGATCCATACTGCCGCTGCAGTTGTTGAACTTCACATTAGCGGTAATGCCCAGGGCGACAATGCTGGTCTTAACGCCGCACAAGTAGGCGGTCGCCGTGCAGGCAGAGTCCGGCACTTGGGCATTGGTGCAATATGTCTGTTAAAATTCAGTTAAACTCCGTTATAGAGCTGTCCGTGTAAATTTCTAGTCGAATCATTGCCAATGCTTACCCTGCTCAATCCGGTATAGGGGAACTTTTCGAAGCTCAGTGCATCCTCCTCGCCCGTATTGCCCTTAAGTTGGCCCTGCAGTATTCTGGCCGCCGCGACTGTGGTCAAGGACATGCCATCACCTAGGAACATGATCAAGTTCTTTGCCTTCCTTTTATCCACCTGCGGCAATTCCAAACGCTTAGCGATCTCCTCACGCGCTAAATCATACCAGAATTGGGCATTCTGTTCCTCCGGTGGCGTATTCTTGTTCTTGGCCATGGCAAGGGGATCGAGAAGATTTGCTCTGTTTTTGCCATTACTAGATCTGCCGACCAACTGCTCCTGGGTGTGGATTTCCCTCACTGTAATACACACCGTTATCTCCACACTTAACCCGTTACTCAGCCAGCTACTCACTGTCAAAGGTCGCGGCCGACCAAGCGGTGGCTACCAGGAGGCTAAGCAGCACAAGGCTTACGATGGATTGCCTCATTTTCCTGATTTTCAGCTGAGTTTCTCGTAGACTGACAGCGAGTCTGGCTATGTTCCCAGGTATTTATACTTGGATAATTGAAAGAGTTACCAGCGATCCTAATCTAAATTGCTAAATTACTCTGTCTAATCAGCCCCATTTTAGTTATCTCTTAAATCTTTTTGCTTTTTGGGCACTAGCCATTTTACGGTCAGCCTGAATCTGATATAACTTGATATGTATATGCCTCAAGCGTGGCTAAGGAAGTACGGACCAGAGGCGTGCAGCTTATATGTGGCTAAAGTAAGCTTAGGTAGGGAATACTATTACGATCTCTGGTTATTAACTGTTAATGCTTCATTGTCAAATATGGCGGCACTTGAATAGCTCATCTATCAACTATAATCTGATGAACTTTTAATGAGCTTTAAGGGAAATGGCAAAGGAGAAACCAGCTGCAAGCCTTCAAATAAAAAGATCATATTTTAATGCTGCTCTCCTATGCGATTCTCAAGATAAACATGGCGCGATATTAAGCAAAACCAAATACATGTAAATGATGATTTCTTGTAACGTGCACAGAAGATGAGATAACTTTACCCCCCATTCCAGTCATCACGAATTAATTTCTACTCTGTCTCTGGCATACTAAATATTCATGCGACTTGGTAAATATTTTTGCGCTTCTCTTTCTATCACGCCTATTTGTTCAAGTGAGATTCACTTGGTCACGTGCTCTGTATTTAATTTCTTGAACTCCCGGCATCGTGGTTAGTATGCACAAAAAGTTTGTTATCTTTCGACGTTATAGTTTAAGTAACGATAGGCAAAAGCATGTGGCCCTGCCTCTCAAATACAATATATAAATTGGTTTTGTTCGGTTCACGTTCTCAGATACAGTCCACACTAAAACACTTCTGTTTTAAAATATTGTATACTTTTAGGATCCACAAAAAAACAGTTATCTTCTGTTGGCCACATAAAAGAATGAAATGTGAATGATAGAAAATTAGTTCTCTGTCATTTGATTTTATTAATAATTTGAAATTTGTT
This sequence comes from Drosophila pachea, assembly GCA_020883565.1. Taxonomy (NCBI): domain Eukaryota; kingdom Metazoa; phylum Arthropoda; class Insecta; order Diptera; family Drosophilidae; genus Drosophila; species Drosophila pachea. The sequence continues at coordinate 9,361,625 of JABVZX010000001.1, forward strand.
AATAATTTTATATTAAAATAAGACTTTTCATTCAATATTTATAATTTATATCGTTTCTATGTTTACCAGTATTATAAAATTTACTCCCGCTTCCCGAACAAGTTATCGATGTTTTTTTTTTTGACAAATCGTATTTGTAAAGTGATTGTGCCTTCACTATTTATATATTTTTGATTGTATCATCAGTTCATAATACTCTTTAGTAAAAATTTTTGTTTTTAAATTATCAGTTAGGTATTAGACGTATTTATTGTGCTGTTAACAACCTAGCTCCCAAATGTTAAATTAACAGCTGGACGAACAGTGCTGAATGTCAAAGTGAAAAAGAGGAAGCAATTTTCTTTTATCAATCACATAAGCTACAGAAATAAAAACGAAAACATGTCGTTTTTGTTGAAAAATGCGATTCGTCGCCAAATTGGCGCTATTGGCGCCAGGAACATGTCCGGCAATGCCGCCGTGGCTGGAGAGCATTCGGGTAAATATATCCACAATGATAGAAATCCTCATTCTTAGGTTAAGGTTATATAATTGAGTGCTCCATTCAGAAGCCTTGCATTAATATCTTTTTATTTGCAGGTGGATATAAGGTCTGGAAGCGACTCTCCTTCTTTGTGGCCATGCCAGCTGTTGGTCTATGCATGCTGAATGCCTATCTGAAGCATCAGGAGGAGCACGATCATCCCCGTCAAGAGTTCGTGAAGTACGACTATCTGCGCCGTCGTGAGAAACGTTTCCCCTGGGGTGAGGGCAACAAGAGCCTATTCCACAACCCCCACGTTAACCCTCTCCCTGATGGTTATGAGGATTAAATTGCTTTTCCACTCTTTGTAAAGGTGTTGCAGTGTTATGGTAATAAATCAATTGCTATAGTAGCATCCGATGATGTATTTAAACATATTCTTAGCTGTAATTGATATGGAAATACACACACCCATTAACAAGAAAGTTACCGGTAGACTTGGCTAAATAAAGAGTTATACACTGGATACGAATCACTGCAAATTTCATATTTTGTAGATTTTAAACTATATATATAAGGATTGCCTCTATGTCATATCAGAAATTTCAGCCTGGGTTAGCTTTAGCACAAGCTTTATTAAAAAATATCTTCATCATTACATACATTCTTATAAGAGGATATAAAGTGTTTACGAAAAAACTAGATGTAAATTCTTATATTCGTAAGGCAGATTATTGATTCGTAAAAACTCCTGTTTTTACAGCAGAAAATTCTTTTTTCTTTTAGCTTTGCCCACATCCGTGAAATACACACATGACGGATCCTATTGCTTCGGACTGTGACTTTTTGAGCTGGTGATCCTGGCGTTCCTTAGCTTGCTGCCCAATTTAACCGGCTCTTCATCATTTTCTTTTTTCATCAGCTTTTTATCGTTTTCACTTGATCTGATAGGTCTCTCTTTAGTCTCTTGTCTGCGGGTCTGCCGCTTGCCTTCGGATGAAACAGTCGCAACGACAGGAGACTTTGAAGAACGGGACCTCTTCAAAGAATCTGAAGAATGTGACAACTCTTTATGAATCTTTGCTTTTGATTCCTGCTTCTTATTCTCGCTTTCTTCCGATTTGATGACCGGATTCAGTCTACGGATTTTAGCTTGCGGTGGCGAAGTTGATTTACTCGAAAGCGGCTGTGAATCCTCGCCCAGCAACTCATTCAATAATTCTGTCTCCTCTTCAGTTTCCTCTTTAGCAGTAACCTTTGAGTATTCGCCTTCATTTTGATATGGTACCATATCCACCACATGATCGTCCTCGATATGCTTCTGCAGCTGGCTCGAGCTAAGGAAAATGAAGTCACAAAACTCGCATGCGTGTCGCTCGCTCTTCTTATGCGCCTGAATGTGCGGCTCCACGCTGTCGAAGTCATCAATTTTGACCTGGCACAATGGACAGATCAAAGTGATGTTTGCATGAATAGCTGAGTGATCAACAAGACTATCATACGTTTGATGCGTGTCCTTGCAGATGCTGCAGGTAAATGAAGTAGTCTGTGCCTGCTTATGCATGCGCAGATGTCGTGAGAGATGATGCGAGAGCAAATATGATTTCGGACAATACTTGCAAGGATACACACGCTTACCAGCGTGTGCAACCAAGTGGCGCGCCAACTTGCCAGCAGTCACAAAACTACGACTGCAGTACTGGCAGGAGAACGGCAGATTGGTGCTGTGTATGACCTAAAGAAAGTGAAGAGTTAGGATAATAAATAAATGTATATCGCAATGCGACTAACCTCATGCCGTTCCAGACCCTGCTTAAAGGCAAATGACTTCTGGCACACACCGCACTGGAAGGGTCGCTTTTTAGTATGCCGCTCGGCATGCGTCTCCATTTCTTTGCGAGAGATAAACGGTTTCTCGCAGTAAACGCAAATGAACTTGGGCACATCCGTGTGAGTGCGCTCGTGGCGATGGAGCAAGGCACGACGAGTGAAGGCTTTTTCGCACACACTACACTTGTATGGGCGTTCTCCCGTGTGTATAAAGTTGTGTTTCTGCAGATCGTACTTGGAGAAGAAGCTTTTGTCACATTCTGTACACTTGAAACTACGTTTTCTTGTATGATTGACTATATGTATGTCCAGAAGCTGCATCAGCGGAAACGAACGATCACAATGCGGGCACGGATAGACATTGGTTGCTACAGGCGCTGCATTTTTTATGGGATCGGCTGAAGGATCAGAATCATCTACAACATCATTATCGAGTATTTCTGTGACGAGCGCCACGTTTCCATCCTCGTAGTGCTTTATTTGGGGCGTTGCAAGCCGAGGCTCTGAAGATGCGCTAGCACCTTTGTTCAACAGTCGCATCGAAGATTTGTTGAGTACTTTCGGTTTACTTGCAAGAGCCACCGGTGGCGCAATCGTCAAGGCTTCCATATCTAACTCGCCTGCTATATCAGCTAACATACTGTGCACATCGTCCATAGACAATTCCTGGTTGTTCTCCACTTTCATCTGATATGACTTTGCTGGAGAACGCTTTGGTGCAGCTGATCTCGATGGAACTGGTGGTTCAGCAGAGCTCCCTGCAGCCGTATTGAGAAGCTTCTTAGTAAGGGAACTTGTTTCCAAAACTTGCACGCTTTCAATTTCTACATTATTCGATTTTGCCATGGAATTCAATAACTTCTTCGGTTGCGCTTCCTGTGATTCCCTTTTAATGGAAACCGTTTGATTTGCCACCAATGGAGCTCGAGGCTTCTCCAGCGGCTCTGGCCATTTGCCAGTGAGTGGATATTGGCGCAATAGTGTCTCGGCATTTTTGCACATCTGCTTAAATCGGTAGCAGTGCTCAAAGAGCAGGCGACAGTCCAGACAAATAAACCCGGGCATTCCATCGTTGCTCTGGACCTGTTTGAAACAAAATAACAAATAAAATACGTTTACATGTGAATGGTTGAAAAACTGTATACATGTGGCAGCCCCGCGCATGCGCTCTGGTTACGCAACCACCATGAGTGGCAACACTATATGCATTTATTGGCGGCAAGCGCTACAACTACAAGTGCAATCGCTCGAGTTGTTGTCGTGAGTGCAGAACTGACTGCTCCGCACTCGTTAATTAATTGATTAAACACGGTTAACCATAAAAGGACATTTTTGCTATTTTGAATCGAATGCAATTTGTACCCATCGCTTACGTGGCTAAAATAAACAAACAGTTGTTTATAGTATGAAATTTAGTTCTGAGTTATTATACACAAAACACAATTGAAATGCGCTGTTGCCTGTGGAAAGGGCGCAACAATTGAAAACGAAGAACAGCGAGGCGAGGCAAACAAAAGGCACAGAGCGCAACAAGGAGAAACGCAAACAAGCGCGAGTGTAGGGAAGAGAAAACGAAAGAAATAATAAGAGAGAGAGAGAGAGAGCAAACAAGTAAAATGACGGACGAGTGCAAAATTAGATCCTTTGGCTCTCACAACCTTGACTGCGGTAAAATAAACAACAATGCTGATACCATCGATGCACAGGGCGAATCAAGTATAAACTCCATTCGCAGTGGCGACGTAGCAAACTCCGTCGCAGCGTAAGTGCATATCATATAAAATATAAAAGACCCTGTGTCAGCTGAAAGGGAAGAGAGAACTCTCAGAAGAGTTGCTACTGCGTCGCAATGAGCTTATCTTAGTTTGATATGGAATAAAGTTTACAATATTTGTGTGTTATCGCCTAATTCATATAGCTCTTCGATCTATTGTAGACCAAATGGTATTCATAGTCATTCATTGCTTTGCTTTATTTTACTTCCTATTATTAGCCCAATTAATAAGTATGTAGCTCGTATGCCCACTGGTCGCTATGACAAGGAATACAATATGAATCACAAGCACCGTGGACTAGCGCTGATCTTCAATCACGAAGACTTTGACATACCTTCGCTGAAGTCGCGACGCGGAACCAATGTGGACAGTGAGGAGCTGCGAAAAGCACTCAAGCGTTTGGACTTTGATGTGACTGTGCACAAGGACTGCAAACTGGGAGACATAATGGAACATGTCCGAAAGGCATCCGCCATAGATCACAGTGATAATGACTGCATTGCAATAGCCATTTTATCACATGGCGAACACGGCTACCTTTATGCCAGAGATGTGCAGTACAAACTGGACAGCATCTGGCATTATTTAACTGCCAACAATTGCCCAACGTTGGCAGGTAAACCGAAACTATTTTTCATACAGGCTTGCCAGGGCGATCGTTTGGATTCTGGCGTGACGCTACATAAGAACGTAACCGAAACAGATGGCGATTCGTCGACCAGCTATAAAATACCCATTCATGCCGATTTTTTATTCTCATATTCAACAATACCAGGTATATGGATAAATTAATTATATCTATTGAGAATATTTAAAGTTATAACTCTTGCAGGGTACTATTCCTGGCGCAACACTGAAAATGGGTCGTGGTACATACAGTCGCTTATAAAAGAACTAAACGAAAATGGTAAAGAGTATAATTTGCTAACCCTGCTCACTTTTGTGAGTCAACGTGTAGCTCTAGATTTTGAATCGAACGTGCCAGCTAGCCCCATGATGGATCGTCAGAAGCAAATTCCGTGTGTGACGTCTATGTTAACTCGCATTTTGCGTTTTACGGACAAGCCGCCTAGCAGCCAGGCTGGCTAGCAAATACCGTTTGGCACTGAACCACACACTGGATTCCATTTGACTTTAAGTTTATCGACATTGCAATTATTAGAATTATATTGCCACATTGCCCAAAGCCCCATCTTCCATTATTATTCTCAATCATATTAGAAGAATAAGCAACGATCAACATATGAATATATAAGAAACGCCATAAAAAGTATATATTTGATATACAAAAATAAAAATGAATAGCAAACTGAAAAAACAGCAAACATATTTGTTTAAAATTTTAGGCAGCATATACTAGCGATCTGGCAACATCGCATTATGCTGTCTTTGTGTATGTGATTTTTTGTACAGTTGTCGCCATATTGATAAATAGTAAAAATTATACTTGTGCTGTTTCTTGGGGCTTATAAACCCGTGTTAGTTGGTATATATATTTATAACATTTTAGACTAACTCTGTAGTTGGTATGAACAAAAGCCCGCCAAATCAGTTAGCGAAGACGCCAACGCAGCTATTTAGAAACCAACCAGTAATGACAAATATCTTAGCCAAGTTCTCTTGCTTATTCATCTTCAAGCAAATAGATTTACTTAGTCTAACCGTGAACCAAATTGTGACTTACCTCAATGGATGTTATAGCCATTATTTGGAGCGGCAGCGAAGCGGTTGACTTTATACGTGTGTTTTCTACGTAAATTGAAGCAAGCTTGCTTTGCTGCACCAGACAAAAGCGGCAGATTTCTTTTTTGCGTAATTCAGCTTCACGTATCGTGCTAATGTCAGCCATATTGTAATTACTGTTGCCTTTATGTTAACTAGTCAATTGAACTATGCTGAAGGTATTTAAGTTTATTTATTTTGTTTTATATTCTTTAAAATATACAAACAACACACAAAAAGAATGCCTTGCATCAATACACAAACCCGAAACGGAGATGCCACACTTCAATTTAGCAAGGCCATTTTGTTGGGGTTGCCACATTTCCTTCAAATCAAACAGACTAAATATGACATTAAATTTTATGTAAAGAGCAGCATTAGGAATTCAAACACGTATTATCCACAGATTTCTACAGCAATTACAGAGAAATATTTCGTTGGGTGTAATCTTCTTGCTTAATGAATTGTTGAATCACTTGAAAGTTTTCATTTGCTCAAAATGTGAAACATTCAATAACGCAGGTAGCCAATTTAAGCACAGGTAGTCGCTCGAAGTTCTACGCAGAAACAACAATAGACCAAATAACGCTCTATTTTTTCGACTTTATACTATATACCAGAAGTACACTGGCAATCAGAGCGTATTTCATGCGCACATATTAAAAGTCATTTTAGAATAACGTATTTTATTTAAACATGTGCATCAATCCATTTGATCTAAATCTCTAAGTCGAGCTTGAGTTTGTTCGCCGATATCATAGATAACATGTTGCTGCAGCAGCTCTCGTGGCTCATACTTTAGCGACTCTTCGTAAGCATATTGAATGCTCGTATCATACAACATCAGTTTACATTTCGCAAGTGCTAATATACAGTTACGCAAACGTGCAATGACATCCCGTTCGTTGCGCGGCACAACTTCATTCAGATTTTGAGCGAATCCACCCTCGCCACCGTCCTGCTCATCACTTTTTGTGGGTGATATCCATATGTAGCCATTATTACCAAGTATAACTGACGCCCCACACGGAAGATTATGAAAGTGCATCTTTCGACGTTTTACTAGCGCTGGAAACACCTTGACCAGTATACCCTGGGATAGTTTGCCATATTTTAAGCTGCGAGTGTATAACGATAAAGTGCCCTCTTCGAAGACATTCTGTAAAACAGTTACAATCAACAGGTGGTAGGAGTCTCTTTTTAGGCTACATACTTGCACTTCTGCAGATATCAAATCGCCTTCGTCGAGATAACGCCTCATCATTTGTTCATCCTCTGCGGAACGTCGTCTTAACTCACCGCCCGGCAAGTTGACTGAGGAAAGCAGCAGCACCGAGTCCAAACGTGAATTTGTGTCGACGCGCCATCTCTTTTGTCCCACTTGCAGAACACGTGCGACAACCACATCGCCAATTTCACCCACATAACGACTCTTGAGCGGTCTAACCGATATCAATTTATTCACCTTTTCAATTACTCCCGCAACTGAGGCTTTTATGTTTTCTTCTTCTACAAACGTGCCATGTCCGCGCATAAAGCCCGCTTCGGGCATAATCACCTCACCGGGTGTGTAAATGCGTGGTAAGTGATCCTGGTTATCGGCCAGCGATGTCCATTCAACGCGATCCAGCGCTAGATCAATTATAGCATTTGTTGACATTCTTTAGTCTACTTGTTTTCTTCTTCAGTTCCAAACTGTTCGCGCCTCTTCTTCTTCTTATTTTTGCAATGCATGCTTTGTGGGCCTCGCTGTTAATTTAACATTTCGATAGAAACAACATAAGTACTTTATCGATAGAATTGCATTCTGATCAGCTGATTGCCGATTGGTTGGTCATCAAGCAGCTGCTTGCGTATAAAAATTAAAAATATACGCAATGGATCAGCCTGACGATCATTTCCGCTATATACACAGTTCCTCACTGCACGAACGTGTACAAATCAAAGTGTAAGCACATCTAATACGGCTAAGACGAAAAATAATGGTTTTCATTTTCCCTTACAGCGGTACACTTGAAGGCAAGAAACGACAGCCTGATTATGAGAAATTACTTGATGACCCAATACTCCGTTTCTCGGGCCTTTATTCTGAGGAATACCCTTCGTTCCAAGTCCGGTTACAGGTCTATAACGATGGGCATCCATACTGCCTGCCCGTTCACAATTCGTACAAAGCCTTCAGCAAACGTTGGAGCTGGAACGAGTGGGTGACATTGCCATTGTTATTCTCTGATCTACCACGTAGCGCCATGCTCGTATTGACCATACTTGACTGCTCCGGAGCTGGCCAGACAACGGTAATTGGCGGTACGGCGATATCAATGTTTGGCAAGGATGGCATGTTTCGGCAGGGCATGTACGACCTGCGTGTTTGGTTGGGTGTTGAGGGCGACGGCGGTTATCCAAGCAAAACACCTGGCAAAGGCAAGGAATCATCAAAATCGCAAATGCAGAGGCTCGGCAAATTGGCCAAAAAGCATCGCAACGGACAAGTTCAAAAAGTGGATTGGTTAGATCGTTTAACATTCCGTGAAATCGAGGTGATTAACGAACGCGAGAAACGGATGTCCGATTACATGTTTCTCATGATTGAATTTCCCACCATCATTGTGGATGATATGTATAATGTATGTGACCTAAGCGTTGGATTACTTTTCGAAGATTTTTATAATTTTTTAATTTCACAGTATTCGGTTGTTTACTTTGAACCAGAAGTAGATACTAAATATAAAATGCCACCGAAACCCAAATTGGTTCTCGTCCCGGATTCGGAAATTCAAATGGTATGTACATATATCTGATGCATCCAGTTTATTAATTGGGAGACTTTCTGCAGGAGAACCTCGTTGAACGTAAACATCACCGCTTGGCACGTTCGGAACGCTCGGGTATATCCGACAGAGATGCCAAACCTACAACAATGTAATGCTCCAAATTACACTATGAAATAATGGAATAATTAATATATTCTATTTCAAACAGCATTCGTGATCAACTGCACAAAATAGTATGTTATCCGCCCACCTATGTGCTGAATAGCGAGGAGCAGGATTTGGTTTGGAAGTTCCGATTCTATTTATCAACACATAAGAAGGCTCTAACGAAGTTTTTGAAGTGTATAAATTGGAAATTGAATGACGAGGTGACCCAAGCCCTGTGGATGTTGGCCAATTGGGCGCCCATGGATGTAGAAGATGCACTGGAACTCCTAAGTCCGACATTTACACACCCAGATGTGCGAAAGTATGCGATAAGCCGGTTGGCACAAGCTCCCGATGAGGATCTCCTCCTGTATTTGCTTCAACTTGTACAGGCGCTTAAATATGAGGATTTGCGCAATATAATACAGCTGCATAAGATAATTATACCAGAGCCGGAACGGGATGCTGGTTGCTCGCTGCTAGATGAGAGCGACTCTTTGCTAGACCAGAGTAGCCTATCCGATCTGAGCGCAACGAGTAGCGCTTTGCAAGCTTCGGTAATACCCGCAAATCAACGTGCTGCGCTGACCACCTTGAAAGTGGAGAAATCGACTATGGTGAACAGTGCAAGTACGCCGGCCATCAGGGCCAGCACGCCAGCACTTCGAATGGAACGCGCATCAGATATCGCTGATGTCAGCACAGCCTCGGTGGGCTCCCAATGCAACTCCAACACTCCGATTCTACTGGGTCATGGTGTGCCGTTAAATCTATGTACATTCCTAATACAGCGCGCCTGCAAGAATGCGACGCTGGCCAATTATTTGTATTGGTATCTCTCCATTGAGGTGGAGGATGTGGAGTCGGTACGTAAACAGGATCAGCGTGCACATGACATGTATGCTATGGTACTCAACATATTCCTGAAGGTTCTTGACAATGGTACGTAAATGGTTTGTCGAACTCTTTCGCTTTTTACATCTTCAATTTATTTCTACCTATCTCGTAGGCAACTTCACTCTGCGCGGCATATCCCATAATCTCCGCAAGCAACAGTGCTTTATTGATGAGCTTGTTAAGTTGGTGAAGCTGGTGGCCAAAGAACCGGGCAATCGCAACAAAAAAACAGAAAAGTTCCAAAAACTGCTAGCCGACCAAGTCATGTTTAAAGTGAACTTTACGAACTTTGAGCCCATTCCTTTTCCTCTAGATCCTGACATCTATATAACAAAAATTATACCCATGCGTACATCGCTTTTCAAGAGTGCGCTCATGCCTGCCAAGTGAGTATCTGTATGTAACTATCTGTGAATCCTGGCTAATCCTCGTTCGGTTAAAGGCTCACATTTGTCACATCTATTGCCAAGCACGAGTATGTGGCCATTTTTAAGCACGGCGATGATCTGCGACAGGACCAACTCATACTCCAAATGATCACGCTGATGGACAAACTTTTGCGACGAGAGAATCTCGATCTCAAGTTGACGCCTTACAAAGTGCTAGCCACCAGCTCGAAGCACGGTTTCCTCCAGTATATTGACTCTTGCACTGTGGCCGAGGTTCTGGCCCGTGAGGGCAACATACTTAACTTTTTCAAGCGTCACAATCCTTGCGAGAATGGTCCTTTCGGTATTTCGTCTGAAGTCATGGACACGTACATCAAGAGCTGTGCTGGCTACTGTGTTATCACATATTTACTTGGGGTGGGCGATCGACATTTGGACAACCTGCTGCTGACGAGCAACGGCAAGTTGTTCCACATTGATTTTGGGTACATACTTGGACGCGACCCAAAGCCCATGCCACCACCCATGAAGCTGAGCAAGGAAATGGTTGAGGCCATGGGCGGTGTCAGTTCAGATCATTATCACGAATTCCGGAAACAGTGCTATACGGCATATTTGCATTTACGGCGACATGCAAATGTGATGCTAAATCTGTTCTCTCTCATGGTGGACGCAACGGTGCCTGACATAGCACTGGAGCCTGACAAAGCCGTCAAGAAGGTAGAGGAAAACCTGCAATTGGGTCTATCCGACGAGGAAGCAGTTCAGCATTTGCAAAGTCTGCTGGACATATCTATAACAGCTGTGATGCCCGCCCTGGTCGAACAGATTCATCGAATTACGCAATATTGGCGCAAGTAGATTTTCAAATCTAAAAATTATCTAAAATTAACCTTTTAACTCTTAATGTGTATTGTAATATAGTAAAATCATAGTAGATTAGCTCCAAACAGTCAGTCAACTGTGTACCATATATAAAATATATATACATATATTCATTAGATAGCTAATATGCAAAATGCATTACCGCTCCAAGAAGCCCACTTGGTTTCTTCTCAAGGTTGCGGAATTTCTGATGAGTTGCATTTGCAGCTATATGCATATACAATGCACTTATAATGTTCAAATTCCTCACATCTTTTTACTGTGCATCACCTACGGAAGTGGCTGCATTATTGGACTTTTGGTTTGCATTGGAAGCTTTTTTTCTGCGGTGGACTCTCTGCAGGTGGAGGCTTTGACCAGCGGAATTTTGGGCACATTGTTTATGTTGAGCGTTTATGCAAACTTGGTTTTTATAATAAGAACCGCTCTTTTACCGTTTCTAACAGATTTGGAGACGTATCAGCAAGAGTATATCGTTTGTTGCATGGATACCGCACTTTGGTCTTGGTATACAGCATCTCTTTATTATCTGCATTGCACCTTCGCGTTGGACATGCTAATCTTTCACGAAACATCGGCTAATCGAGTCGTTCGCAGCAAACGTCGACTCAAACTATATTTTGTAAGCAGAGGATTTGAACATTACGTTAGCCGGTTCTTCTGGTTCCGCTATCTCTCAGGCTCTAGGTTCATAAAAGAAATCCCAAAAGAGCCACTTACGAAGAGATCGCGCTCTGAGATGAGTGTTTGAAATACCGATAAACATGGATATCAGCTGTTTGTCATTACAACCCTGTCTAATTGCGCGCTCAAATTTACAGCTGTTTTGAATGATTCGGCGACGCGTTGTTAGTGTAACATTCTTTTAAATTGAATTTTGTGTGTGCAAAATTATTGTTGAAATAGTAAATGTGACTTACACAGTGTCTTAACCTATGTTACTTTAATAGCAACAACCTACAACAAAGGAATTAAACGAAATGGCGAGCGGCGCAGTAAGTGTAGAAGCTTGGTTTATTCGAGTGCAGTTTCCTAGAAATTTCAGTCTGCAAAGTTTTCTGATTTTCATAGTTCAATTTCTATGCGTGGTAGTGTGTGCACCAACTTTTTGCCAAATGTGCGTGTGTAGAATTGTGCTTAGTTAGTGGCAGGTACTCGTATCAAAAGTTTCTGCTAAAAGTTAGACGGGGCTACTAAAGTTTCAGGGCAACCAGCCCGCAAAACAGTTGCATGCACCGCAAAATTTGGCATCCCGACCTCATAACATAGCCTGAACCCAACTTTTGCTTAGCAAACTTGGGCTGCTATTCTCTCCCTCTCTCTCTGTGTTATTGGTTCAACTATCATACTCTTTCTCTAAAGCCCATTCTCTCTTAACCCCGAAGAGCGGCCGCACATTTGCACTGCAAAGCATGAGTCAGACCAAAAGCAGCTCTCACGTTGCGTCTTGTTATTATTGCGCTTGGTATGCAAGCATAACGCACGCTTGCCCTCCCCTACTGTCCATTTGCTGTCAGCCGGCTGTGCCAGCAGGCCACCTCTCTCGCTCTGTAATTCCTTATTGAAGCAGCACGTGTTCTTTTTCGTGCAAAAATTTATAGCCGCGTACGCATGCATGTGTCTATGTGAATTGTTTTTATTATTTTTATTCTAGTTTCTGTTAAGGAATGGGTGTGTGTTGCGTCTGCATTAGCGTGTTGTGTACATATATATATATATGTGTATGTAAATATGCTTGCTGCTTTTAGGTAACTATTTATGTTTACGGGCAACTTAAAGAGGGCGAACGTAAGACTTGTTCTCTGCAGTCCAAACCGAAAGAGAATTGCCAGAAAGTGCAAGTAATAATCGCGTGTGATGCGAAAAGTGGGGGTTGCCAAATAAGTTGTTGGCACTGAACTATAATTATCGATCGAAGAGAAGCTTCCATAGCATTAAGCTGCGATTAGTTATGTAAACAAAATCAAAGTCAATTGCAATTGTAATTCAAAGCTTAGCAATGACTTCCTATGTACTTAAATAGATAAATTAGACGAATGTATTTGCTTTTACCGCCCGCCAAATGATTCGATGTAAACCAAACTCTCTTTTCGAAGGTTCCCATAGACAAAAAAAAAATCAGAAAAAAAAACAGAAAAACTAAAGCAAAAAGGTATATGGTAACAAAACACAAACAGCCAATCCAGAGCGAACGCTTTGTACGTGCTGCACAGGCAGTCTCTTGGATTGCGGGTTGGCGAGGGGGGTAATCAGTTTACGCTGACGTCGTTCTGTGCTTCTTGCATGCCCATTCTCAGAGTCACACACACACACACACGCACACACATTAACACACTCGGTCATACTCGTGTTCAAATGCAACCTAT
>JABVZX010000001.1:9417699-9438484 GCA_020883565.1 Drosophila pachea
AACAGCCCTATATAATGAAGTAGACAATGGGAATTTATAATTGCATGAGAACCGTTAATTTTTATTATTATTAAAGTTAATTTTTAGGATATGCCTTGTCGGGCGGATTCCACCAATTCCATTTGGGCCCACAACTTCCTCCGTAAATCTGTGATTTTCCGGTCGACAATGTCGAGTTCCAAGTCAAGATCTCGGCGGTCGTTGAGCTTCTTATCCACGATATACTTGAGATGGAAACGAAGCTGTGCGAAAGGAATCGTGTGATCGGTTAGAGTATATTAGGATTGTATGAGTAGCTATACGAACCCTATGCACGGCGTTCATATAGTCAGCTGGACTACTCAAGTTGTTCATCAATTTGCGTGCGTAGACCCCCTGAATTGCACCCAAGCTGTTTGCTGAAAAGCTAAGAGCTCGACTCGTGATTGGACCGATAAAGCGTTTCATATTTTCGAAATTTTAAAAGAATATTGTATACTGACTGGAATAAATTTTGAAGAGATATGGACTGTATGTGGGTAACTTTTTTAAATATAAACCGGTGAAGCACTTTAGCCGGCCTACGTGTATACAACTTTCTAACAGAAAACAACTTTCAAGCTTTCTGATTATCCGAAATATTTCCTAACATTCATTTTCGCAGCTGTCACGTCTAATTTGTTTTCTTTTTTATTTCATCTTAACTATTCTTATTATCGCGATCACTGTTCTTTTTTTTTATACTTTCAATTTCCTTGTCCAACTGTTCGATTCTTTCCTTGATCAAATTCCGCTCTTTAAGTATCTTGGATCGCAACTGCTTGAGCTGTTCCCGTTGCTGGAGGATTTATTAGTTGGGCAGTTAGAAATTTAATGCAGTTCTTTATGTTTTTATGTCTATATCAAACCGATTTTAAAAAGCGAACATTCTCCTTTATTTGTCCCGTCTTCTGCACATTGTCCGAGTAGCTTTAGGTGATTGCAGGTGAGAATAATTTGGTTAGATGATTACGTAAGCAGAGGAGGTCCGTTCCTCCTTCATTCCATCCTACTTACTGTACTAATTGTTGGCAACATAAGGGAGACGGCAAAATTCGAACGTTTTTAGCCAGGGACTGAGCTAATGGCTGGAGAATGGGATACATTTTGGAAATTTTGCGAAGTGAAAAATTTGGAAAAATTGAAAGGTTCGATTCTGACTGTTTTCTGAAAACAACTAGCACGTAATAGATTTTAAAATCAGCTGGAAGGTTAAACGCAGAGTAAACTGTATATGAAACAAATATTTTATGAAGATACTTATGTAATGTGGTTTATTGAGTTTTCGACTTTTAATCGGTACTTAGATATAGGGATTATAAATTCAGGCAAATTTTGTTTAAGCGTACATTGTCTGAGGTCGACCCGGCTGACGGATGGGCGCATCATAGATGAACGGACGCTGCTTGGGCTGGGCACCAGATGAGCCACCTCTCCAACTGTTGCCGCCACTGTCCCGCGAAGGCTCCGCTAGTGTTCCAGGCAGACCGCATAGGGCTGCGACTAGACCCAATAGCAGGCAGCAAAGGGCGACGAATCTCATTCTGTTTGATGGTTAGAGAGTTACGGAACAACTAGCTGTTGGGTCTTGTTGGGGCTAGCATTTTATATAGATGTCAACAACCGTGTAGCGCTCTGGTGAAGCACCGAGCGGGATTTTGTTTTGCATACAAAGCACATTACGTTTGGGTCGGGTCTGACGCTGATAAGAAGCGAGCGAAAAAAATCACCGCCTTATATAGCTTCGCCTTCCATTATTAAATCTTCTGTTGTTGTTTCTCCCTATGATCTGAAACTTCCGCCGTTGTTGTTGTTGTACTCTTAGGGGTTGCACTTTGATGTTCCTTCTGTAAGCTCAGCATATTGATGTCGAACTCCAGTTGCTTGATGCTCCTCGTGAGATCCGTCAGCATAGACTCCACGCAGCGCTGCTTCTGGTACACCTGTTTAGCGCGCGCCTCAAGCTCACTGCGTTCCTGTGCAGATGATTTTATTGTGATTTACATACATATACACATATTTATGCCTCACAGCGTCTTACCAAACTTAGTTCCTCCAGTTTAAGATCCACATTTTTACGCATTACGTTAGACAGATAAAAATTATTTTTAATCAAAAATTTCCTAGTTTTAGGTTTACGATGGATTTTTATTAAACTTTATTAAAGAAGTGCATTATTTTCGACTTACCATTGAGCGAAATATTTAGTTTGTTTTAGAATTTTGCGAATTAGGTTAGACATATTGACGCCTTATTCTTGTCGTGTACCTTGAACCAATTAGCCTGGAAACGTGTTTCTTAAAAGATGGAAAAATTTACGAAAGTGGATTTGGATCCCCAAAACTGAAGCTATTTTCAATGAGCAATAATTGTTTAAAAATCTAACACGTTCGATTTGTTTCAACAGTAAAACTGAGATCTTTATGAATACATCAATTGAAATGTGTACGTGTACACATTATGCTGACACCTTTGTAAAAATATTTGCCTGCAAATATGTTGCATACTTTCAGGCCGCCCACAATTAGCTCGCTTGGTTCGCGAATATCTTGTATAGTGAGTGTAAAAATATTATTAAAAAAACTAATCGACCCTAATCGATGGGTTCAGGGTACAAAATATTACAAATATTAAGATATATCTTATTGCTTTGAAGCAATAGGAATCGCATTGCTTTCACATCATTTCATTACATTATATTAATCGATCCAGAGCAAGTTAATGCTTAACCCAAAAATATATTTCCAGAGACCACGTGTTGGAAAACAGGTACGTCCTTGCTTACGTATTGGCATAAATAATGAAACTTACTTCCAAAATTACCGGCAGTTGCTTACGATGTCGACTCCAGAATAATCTGCCGAAAGGCTTATAAATACGACTAAACGGTGCTGGACATTTGAATTGGGATGAATCATTTTCGGTCGATCCCTTGCGATGATTCCTGATTTATTTTTGGACATCAAACAGACAGCAAATTTCATTGTATCACAATGATAATTAAGTAAACGTTAGATTCAAAATGAGAATATATTAGTGAATTTTTAACCGGTTGTCGAACCTAGAGATAATGCCAATGCGAATTCCAAGCTGCATCAATATTTAAAAAACAATATTTATTGAAGCATACAAACAGTTCGGATTACTTTTAGAACAATACAAAGGAAATTGCTAAATGCATTTAAGTAAATGTCAGCTTATAGTTTCTGTTGATTTGCCATTGACTTCCGTTCACTTGTGCAAGTTGTTGAGGAACTCTTTGTGGCGCTGAATGGCTTCCTCGTGCTCCTTGATCTGCTGATGATGGAACTCTGCCTGATGGATCTGATCGTTCTTCAAGCGCTCCAATTGCTCCCTTTGCTGTAAGACAGAAGAACAAAGTAAGTTGTAACCGTGACCAAGACATCTCAAATTTCACTACGTAATGCGATAAAGACTTATTGCCACACGTTAATTATTAGTTAGTCAGGCTATTGACAATATTATATTGCTGTTAAGTATTTTTTAACGAGCAGCCGCTACGCTATAAGGCCGCGTCTGTGTCGCGGCGAAAACCGTTTTTAGCACATGCTGGACAAAACACAAACAACTCCTTCCAAAAGCCCGAAAAAAAGAAAAAAAACGTTGTGTCACTGCATGCAAATTAGCTACTACATTATCATTAGCAGCAGGTGAGGAAACGTAAGAGCAGAATAAAGAGAAAACGACAAAACATATCATCATCATCGCCACTACTGCTGTGACGTGCTTCTGCTTCTGCGTCTGCTTCTGCTTCTGCTTCTGCTCTTGAGGCATCTGCTTGGAGTGAGCCAAAGTGGTATCTGAACCTGAACTTGCCTTAGTATCAGTTATTGGCGTATGGCTACTTACTGGCCTGCCCTGCGAGCAAGTTTTAGTTGCGAACTGACAGCCGAACCGACGATATCGCGAAGAATCTGCCGGGAAAGTGGACATTAAACCCAAGGCCAGCATATTGATTCAACTGTCTAAACAGTGACCATATAAAACGCAAAATAAAGGTAATTAAAAGTCAATACACTTAAAGGCGGTTTAGAACCTCCCAAGATTTAAAAGAATCAAGAAATAAAAGTTATCAGTTCCAAAAAAAAAAAGAATAAAAAAAATAATTACACACACATTGATGATAAGCGGGCTGACCATCAACTACAGTCCGAGCACCAGCGATTGAGAAATCATTCAAGATGAAACACCGAAGCGGAACACTCGCGCTGCTGCTGCTCGCCTTCTGGTCAAGTTTAGTAACAACCGGAGCTGGCTATGGAGGGCCGCCTGGCGGTGGGTCGTCGTCTGTGCCGAACACTAGACGACCTACGCGCATCGTTGAGACCGTGAATGAATGGCAACAGTTGGAATATGGCTTCGCTTCGTCGCACGATCGTCACAAGGCGCAGGCAGATGGCAATTTGGTGCCCAACACTGGCACGCCCATCGATGTACAGCCCCATTTCCTGGCCAACGGGCAGGTGCGTGTGTTTACCACGGTGCCACGGTTTGTGACCGGTATACCCTACACTCTGGCGATCATTACTGATCAGTTGGGCAGCAACGGTCCGGTGCTGCAGCCGTATCCCGACTTTAGCTGGCACAACAACAACGGCGACAACTGCGACCAGATTACCTCAGCTTTCCGCGTAGCTGTGAGTAGTTGGAATTGCTTGTGTAAAATTGGAGTTGCTCCATCTCGTGCCTTCTTCGCAGATCTCGGAATGCAACCAGATGTGGGTCATCGATTCGGGCAATGCTGGTGGTGTGCAGCACTGCCCGCCGCAACTGCTGCAGTTCGACCTCAACACCGATCGTCTGCTGCACCGCTTCCGGTTTCCCAATAATACTTATGTGCCGAATGCCTCGCTCTTCATTGCTCCCAACTTGCTGGTGCTGGATCCACCGCCGCGTGGCAACTGTGCCCGCACCATGATCTACATTGCGGATGTCAGCTATCATGGTCTCGTAGTCTACGATCATCACGCCGAAGCAGCTTGGCGTGTCGAGCATCGCTTCATGTATCCCGATCCTGACTATGGACTGCACACGATTGCCGGCGAGAGCTTTACACTGATGGACGGCAACTTTGCCGTGAATAACGATAAGCAGAATCTATACTTCCATCCATTGGCCAGTGTCAGTGAGTACTCCGTGCCGCTGAGTGTGCTGAACCATCGCCAGAACTGGGAGAACGATGTGGGCGCCTTGCCGGAGCAGTTCAAGCTCTTGGGCAGACGCAAGAGCGAATGCGCCGCCTCGGCTATGGATAGCCGCAACAATCTCTACTGCGTCAGCTTCAATCCCATCAAGCTTTTCGCCTGGAACACGAATACACCCTACACCACACGCAACTTCGGCAACCTGCCGGCTAAATACAATGAGCTGCAGTTCGTCAGCGGCATGAAGGTTGTGCGCAACGCCGGCGGCCAGGAAGAGCTTTGGATGCTCTCCAATCGCTTCCAGGTTAGTTAGTAATTGCGACAGTCTTGCGAAGAGCGCTCTTCCATATATTCCTCGTTTGCAGAAAATCTCAAGCGGCACACTGAATCACAATGAGGTGAACTTCCGCATTTTACGCCGCGAACTCGACGACGTGCACAGCGGAGCCTACTTTGGCAGCGAGGAAGATCTGACCAATCGTTTGATCTTCAATTAACCTATTAGCTAATCAGCCAATCACATAAGGGAGAGTACCGACGAGTACCCAAATATATACTTTAAGCAATTCCAACCTAACAATAGCTTACATATTTATATAGTACAGTCATCGCTCGCTATGGCAGAGCAGAAATCTCTGGCATCAGTTCGAAAATAATTAACATACAAATAACAATAACAAAGTAATTAATATACCGAAAAGGCTATTCAAATATCTATGAATTGGCCGAACAAAAATAGCTTCCTGTTACATAATAATTTACCCGTTAAGCCGGGCATTAGCGACGTTCAATCATTCCGACGTCTCGCTCTCTTCCTCTTCGGCCCAGCGAGACCATATTTATTGCCTATATTATGTGACACAAGTTCAAAGACGCCTTATCGCTGAGCATAGCTTTGAAGACGATTGTGTTGACGCGTGCAACAATCGAGACAAGATTTACAGCATTTGGGTAAAAACATTCAAATTGAAATCCGGTTAAAAAAGCTAAAAATAAAGTTACTCGAGCGAATTGCGGATACTCTAATAACCCATTAAATGAAATATTTATATTGGCGACATGTCTACAAAACTGGGTCAGCTACAACCGAAACGTAGCATAAGAGAAAAATGCGAATTCTCTGAGAGAAATCTGGGTCTAATGTGACCTAGACTTTCCTTCAATCCAATTAGCATAAAATCAAGGGAACGAACCTTGATTTGGATCAAAGTTTCTGGGCAAATTCCCAAACGTGTTTATTCTCTGTCTAGAAGGTAAACAGAGAGATCTTCTGGCCGAACGAAGGTAGATTTGTTGTGTCAACATTGTCTTTGACGCCGGCAAAAAAAGATCGTTTTGGAGGCGTGCGTCATAAACACTCTTGTTAGAGTATAGGTGAGCTATGCTTGCAACACAACGGGGCAATGGACTCCACCTTGACGTCGTAGCTGCATGGAAGCTGAAAGTGATGGAAGTAGCTGGAAGTTATGCAAAAACCGCCCGCCGAGTGGGACAGCTTTTTGGCCAGTCTCTGGTTCACATAAACGAGATCGTTACAATGAGAATTTCAATGCAAGCTTTTAATGTGTAATTAAACCAGTTTAACAAAAAGCTGACCCAATTGACCAGGTCTGGTCAACCGACGGGCGGATTAGAAAGACATGGCCTGCACGCTGGCCAACTCTACTCAGTAACTGTTTAGGCCTTACGTGGAGCGGATCGTGCGAAAGTGAATGGATTACAACAGCATGGAATACCAGCATTACACAAGGATTATAGCGCTTATCCTCAGCTTTTTATGCCTTGCGGCAGGACAATATGAGACAGCGCCAGGCATCAGTTACGACTCAAAAGCCTTGCAGAGAGTATTCGAGGCGCGCAATCTTGAGCTAGCTTTTCCATCGCCAGAGGAGCGCGAACGTGTTATCCGCGCTGGTCTCTACGATCCCGATAATGTCATTCCCATCGATGTGGACGTCTACTACACACGTAAGTATAAATAATCTGTATATTGTGCAAAAACGCAGACGCTGAGGTCATCTGCTTTGTGATACTGCAATTCAAATCACATGATTAAAATCAATTTAACATCCACTCTCGCCCACAGATGGGGACAAGACACCCTCAATTTTTGTGACCATACCGCGTTTCGTCAAGGGCGTGCCCTACTCCCTGGCTTATGTAACAAATGAGGTGCGAGAGAATGGTACTGTCTTGCGTCCTTACCCAAGCTACGATTGGCATCAATCCCATGGCACTGACTGTAACGGTCTGACTTCCGTATATCGGACACAGGTCGACGAGTGTGGGCGCATGTGGATACTGGACAGTGGAGAGATTGACTTTGTGCAGCACTGTCCGCCACAATTGTACGCCCTAGATTTGGCAAGTGGAGGCGTAGTGCACCACTACCGCCTGCCCAAGGAGGTCTATAAGACAGGCGTAAGCCGGTTTGTGACGCCTCTCATTGAGCTGGATGCGAAAAATTGCGATGTGGGACACGTGTACATGGCAGATTCCATTGGCGATGGCATTGTAGTCTATGACGTCGCCGCCCAGAAATCCTGGCGTATTGAAAACAAGTTCACCTACCCTCACCCGGATTTCGGTACCTTCACAATAGCCGGTGAGAGTTTTCAGCTATGGGACGGCACCGTAGCCCTAGCGTTGACTCCGCACGGTCTGGCAAGGAATAAGGAACGTATGCTGTATTTCCATTCGCTGTCCAGCGATTGGCAAATGGCAATTCCATTGAATGTGGTCAACAATGCAAGCATCTGGATCCGCAATGATGTCAGTGCCGGCCTGGATCAGTTTGCCTTGTTGGGCAAGCGTGGCAGTCAGTGTGTAGCAGCAGCCATGAGTGAAAAGGGCATGTTGTTATGCGGCTTGGTACACCCGGCCAGCGTATTAGCCTGGGACATACGCGAACCGTACACACCCGAGAACATGGCCATGTTGATCGCGGATGAGAACCGACTGCAATTCATCAGTGGTCTGAAGATTGTCCGAAACCACGAAGGAAAGGAGGAGCTCTGGGTTCTCTCAAACCGCTTACAAAAAGCATTTGGCGCTGGGCTCAACTTTAAGGAAGTTAACTACCGTATACAGAAGTGTGGCATGTATGAATTGCTTCACGCATTGCCTTGCCACTAAACTTGAACTGAACCATCAAACGATGTTTCGCAAGAATCCCTAATTACTCGAATCTCTTTCCTCTTAGCAATTTTTTTCGACTATCTCGGACACATATTTAAAGAATTTTTCATTTCGTCTAACCTATTTGCTATTTAAATAAATTGTATATATGTATTTATATCTATCTGAATAGTTAATTAACTCACTTTTTTGTAGAAGTATTCCTCTTCGCGTGCAGCCTCCAGTTTACCAAAGGCACCGCCAGCCTCGCGGATGGAGCCACCACCGCCACCACCTTTGCCGGCACCGCTGCCCAAGTCGCCGACTTGGCTGCCGCTCATTTTCGCCAATCTGTTGGGGTGGCGCAATACGTAGAAGCATTAGAACTTTTGCTCATGTTATGTAATAAGAAGTCATGAACGCATACACAACTACACATACAATTATTTCAACACGTATATATTGCCGGGTCAATCGAAAAGAAATTTGGGGGCTCCATTTGTTTATCTTATCAGCATTGATTGTTTTACAAAATTTACTCATGCATGCAATTATAAATGTGTACTAAGAAAACCATTCCGTTTATTGCGATCTTTAAGCTATTATTGCACTGGGAAATCAAGTAATTAGCATTTAATTAGAGTAAGTAACTTACTGCACTCCTGCTGGGTACAGACGGGCTGCGCTACGACGTACAACAAACATTTCTCTCAAAAGGTTACGAAGAAACTGCTGTGAAAAATCTAGAAAAAATAAATGAGAGAAGGAACTGTTATTTAAGCTAACGATGATCTGCGAAAAATGGCCAAAGCCGCTGCCTTTTACGTAAAATTCAACAAAGAAATGCTTTTAACGTATTCGTGCATGTATCCAAACACTACCACGAATGCATGGATATTGTTTATTGTTTTTATACAAAGAAAAACATTAAAGTATATGTATGAATATTTTTATATGCATCTGAATTTTTTTTATTATGGCGCAAAGACCTACCTGAACTCTTCTGCGTATAGAACTTGTATGTCGAAAGTGTGCCCGAAGCTTCTAGCCGGTTGAGTTTGGGGTTGCCACTTTATATAATATATTCTGTCTACCGGATTACGTAAAGCTTGTACGACACGTCATGCACGACTTCATTTGCGTCATGCAACTCTTTGAAATCGTCGTAATGTTTTATATAATATAAAATTTATAAATATATATTATGCGATGTTATTAGATGGAAATCATGATATTACTAAATAGATGGTACACATTTGTAAATCTTTTTGAAGAGGGTTAATATCACTGATATGGCAACGCTGTTGTGGTATTTTCAGCATTGTGGAGAAATGTTCACACTTAGCGTGTTCTCAACAAAATTTGCCGACTGACGCTTGTTTATTTAGTTCTCCTTATAATTTGTAGACGGGGTAAATATTGCTAGCCAGAATGGGCGATGCTGACGATGGGGCGGAGTTGTTGTTCTTCGACACCTTCTCACACGAAGAAGTAACCGTAAGTGCAGTTTTGGTAATTTTCCTAATATCAACATGTGTGTATATTAAAAATCTTTTCAATTTAAATAGGATATAAATTTGGATTTAGTTCAGTTTCCGAAACCTGTCTTTATAACGCAAGTGCGAATTATTCCGTTGGGGGCTCGAGTGCAAGCGGACTTTCCAGGTGGTGTTCGTCTAGGCGCCACGAATCCTTCGAAGTTCGATTTGGAGTTCTTTGTAAATGATTTAGGCATGCCAGGCGCATCGGCATTTGAAAATTTGGGCGTATTGCGTTACAACCAAAATGACTGTATACATCTGGACTGCTCTCAGGAGAAGATACCAACAGATGGTCTCGTTTTGCGCGGCTGGTACAGCACCATTACCTTGGCTGTCTATGGAATCCTAACCAACTCAGTTACGGAGCCCATTGCCAGCCCAACATTGCAATGTGAACCAGCAATAACAGGACCAGAGATGTGCAATATAAGCGGAGAGGGCCACAATGTGCTGCTGCCGGAAGAAGTGATCAAAGATGATTGGTCAGAACCCATGGCCAGCGAGCTGTTGGTTGCATCGGCACAAAAACCTAGTGTCAGTGTAAGCGACTACGAGCACGACGACATTGAGTATGGAATGTCGCGAGATCATTACCATCAGCACGCGGACGAGGAACAGCGTGAATTGCGTCGCTTGCGACGATCTACTCATTCCACGGACCATTCACCGCCGCCTCTGCGTACGCACACACACTCAGAGAGCAACGATAGGGAATATATTCGTTGGTAATTACTGTAGATAGATAAACTGTAACTACTCTTTCTGACACTTCTGTGTTTACAGTTCGCGTGACAAAGCACCCCGCGACTGGTCGCGCTCACCGGAATATCCCAGCCATCGAGCACGCCGTAAACGCTCCGAGCGTTCTCGCTCGGATGCAGACGAACACAAGTGGCCCCGTACGCCTCCAGTTTCGATTGACTCACCCACCCGTCCGCGTTCCCCGGATACCATGGACTATGACGATGATGATACACGATCGCACTATAAGCTGCAGAGCACGCATAGTTATCGTCGTTCGTCGGAATCCTTGCCACGAGAGCGTGAAGACGAAGATAGAGAGCGTGAACGTGAACGCTCAGAGACGCCACAAGAGCAATTCGAGCCCATTCTTAGTGATGATGAGATCATAGGAGACGATATAGAAGAGGAGGATGATGGCGTTGATGCGGCAGCAGCGGCAGAATATGAACGTGAACTGGAAGCAGCTGCAGCCGCAGCTCCACCTGCAATAGACGCCTTCGAGCCATGGCAACGTCCTCTCCAGGTCTACGACGGAGACCTGCTGACACATTTTGGCAAGGAGCTTGAGACTCTGCGGCTTCTTTTCAAAAAGTTGTCCCTACAGATCCGCTGGGATAATGTTAGTGCCTTCAACGAAGAACACAGCGGGGTAACTGTTGACGAGCGGGAGCAGTTTGTATACTTGGGCGAACAGCTAAACAATCAGTTGGCTTACCTAACGCAGAACTACAAGCGACGCAATTACGTGCTGCAGCAGTTCTTCAATAATGATGATTCACATCTGCGTCAAGCGGCGAATATATTACAGATTGCGCTAAGCTTCCAGGCGGCCAGCATGCAACCTCAGCCCGCTTTCAAGATACGGCACATCAAGCTGGGCGCTCGAATGGCTGAGTTACTGTGCAGCAACGAACAGTTGTTCAGTCATTTATTGCTGCAGCACAACTTTGATCCTTTTGAAGCAGTTTTTGATCTCTACCAAGAGCCCTATATGGCGCTGTCCATTAAATTGCAGCTTCTAAAAGCTGTTTACGCAATGCTGGACACCCAGTTAGCTATCAAGCATTTCTTGGAAAAAGGAAAAACCAATGGATATCAGCTGGTAATTGAGGCAATAAAGACAGCTAAGCTAACTCGCACCAAATACGCCCTGCAGGCCATCATTAAAAAACTGCATCTCTACGAAGCCCTAGAAAGTGTGCGAAATAGCTGTAGTCAGCTTTTTGTGCGCAAAGCGGAACGACCGCCGCAGGAGATATGCCAGCAAATTGAATATGCATTCGAGATGATTATGGACGCTTTGGTGGTCAACCAGTTCAGCTTTCAGCAGCCTCGTCGGTTTCTGCCCGTCTCCAAGAAGTTTGAGCTCGTCACTGATCCGAATGCACAGCGCAGTTTTGCCAATGCACTGCAATCCTATTTCAAGCATCAGGCGTTGGCCGAGTCGTTATTGCTAATTCTGAGCAATTCCAAGGAGCTGCCAGCCACTACATTCCTGTGCACACTGGATCTGATGCATGCCTTGCTGAAATCTCACATAGGCATAGATTACTTTGTGGACGATGCATTTGAAGCGACACAACTTATTGTCGCTATATTATTGGGACTGGATGAAGTGCCTACCATACCGAAGCCGGAAGTGGTTAAGGAGGAGGAGCCAGAAGGTACTCGCACATATATATCAATCAAATTCCCGTTTAACTCCTTTGTATGAATTTGTAGTTAAAGCCGAGGAGACTGATAAGCCGATGGATACTTCGGAAAGTTCTGAAAAGGAAGCCGAGGTTAAAGTCGAGGGTGGATGTGCTGCCACGGTGGCAATTGATGTTGCCGTGCAAACGGAACCCCCATCTATCAAGCCGACTCAGAGGATAGCGCCCATTCTACGGCCCGTTTTACCGCGTTTGGCTCGCCTCGGCATTGAGTTGGCTTACAAAGTACAAACACGTTATCATCTGGATGCTATTGTATTTACGGCGGCATTGCCAGAGTACGATGCCATCACACTGGCCACGCACATGCATGCGTTGTACTCGCAGACCTGCGATCCGGCTGGCCGTCAGCACACCATTGAAGTGTTGGGATTGAACAATAATTTGAAGATATTTATGGACTTGATCAAGAAGGAGCAGCGGCTGCAAGCACAGCGACAGCTGAGCTCGCCCGGCACCAAGTACAAGAGTCCAGTGCTTAGTTATGCGGTTGACATGGTTGATTGTTGTGTTCGCTACTGCGAACAACTGGACTACCTTATCGAGCACGGGGCTGTCATACTTGAGCTGGCCAAGAACCATGAAACATTTGAGCCATCTGTGTCGGCCGTGCTGCAAGAGATGTATGTCTATATGAAGCCACTGGAGGCCATCAATGTGTTCATCTATGATGATATAATGCCCCTCGTTGAGGTGATAGGACGTTCGCTCGATTATCTTACCACGTTTCCGGGTGATTTAATTATGGCATTACGCATACTGCGTTATCTGGTCATCACCAAGTCAACACCGCCGCCTGGCGTTAAGCAGTCGAAACGTGTCGATACCGAGGAGCTCAAGCATCGCTTTGTGGCCCTCCAGCTGTATGCAGCGGACGGCGTGCAGTTAATGATCCAGATAATGGAACGACTGTGTACCTACTTCGAACAGCCTGGCATGCACTCTCCCGCATTGATGACCATTCAGGGAGTCCACTGTTGCCAGATTATGTTGCCCACACTGCAAATACTACGGGAACTGCTATCTTATGCAATACTGTGCCGCGATGGCAACTTCAAGGATCTGACATCGATTGATCATTTGGTGAAGGTTTACTTTCTCTTGTACTATTATCCCACACGCTGTCAGGCCGGTGCTGAGGTGGAGCTGTGCAAGTTGGAGGTGGTGCAGACGTTATTGGCCTACACGCAGCCAAATGAACAGGACGAGGAATCGTTGCACAAGTCCCTCTGGACGCAAATGATACGAGAGGTGCTGAAAAATATCGATGGACCAGCTAATTTTATACCAGGGCTCAAATTGCTGGCTGAACTTTTGCCGCTGCCATTGCCCATGCCTCAGCCATTGAGCGATCAGCTGCAGCAGCAGCACAAGCAACGTTTGATTACCGAACGTAAGTTGTGGTCCGCCCATCTGCATCCACAGAGTGGACAAATTGCCAAGCTGGTTGAAGCACTGGCGCCTTCGAGTTTCCCTCAACTGTCAGAGATGTTGCAGCGTGTTTGCATGCAGCTATCAGATTTAGCACCCAACATGACGCTGCTTATAGCCAAGACGATCATGGAGCTGCTATGCAACGAGTACCAGAGCGCCAACTGCATGCCCACTACCAATTTGGAGCGTCTGCTGCGTTTCTCCACGCGATTGTGTGCGTTTGCGCCGCTCAAAAGCTCCATGCTGTCCATTTTGTCTGGCAAGTTTTGGGAGCTGTTTCAGTCATTGCTATCGCTGAACGAGTTTAATGAGGTCGTCTCCAATTGCCAAGAGGCAGTGCATCGCATATTGGACAGTTTCCTGGATTCGGGCATTTCCTTAATTTCCCACAAGTCCACGGCTCCGCCACTGCTCAACTTAGCAGCCGCATTGCCACCCAAGGAGCTGATCCCACGAATCATCGACGCGGTCTTTAGTAATTTGGCCAGCGTGGAGGTGACGCACGGCATATCTATTTTGGCAGTGCGTAATCTGGTCATACTCACGGAGCATGAGTAAGTGTGCAGTATATAGTCTCTGGGAAGACGGAAGTTAATACGTTTCTTCATTTTAGCTTTACGTTTTATCACTTGGCTCAGCTGCTGAAGCAGAAGATTAGTGAGTTCCAGGCCTGGATGGAGCGCGTTATACTCCATAATGAGACGGTTGAGTTTAATGCGAATATAGAGTCCTTAATTTTACTGCTGCGCTCCTTGACACAAATCGAGCCACCACCGGCAATGTCCTCTATGCCTAGCCGCACTTTGAAGTTGGGACCCTTAGAGCTCAGCCAATTGCTTGAGTTTCAGGATGTGGAGCTGGACAAACCGCCGGTTCTACAACGTATACTCAAAGTACTAGAGAAGCACAAGGCAGTGGCAAATGAAGCTGCGCTGAGCGATTTAAAGCAGTTAATTGCACTGCTGGCCACTAAGCCGGAGCATGAGCCGATTGCGTCGGCGCCACCCCCAACAGAAGCATCCTGCGAAGGCGATGCGGCAAATGGCAACAATGCGATCACAGGGCCACTCAATGTTGAGCCGCATTTGCCGCAAGCTGAAGGCATTGTCACACAGTATGAGGCACGCCCAATATTTACACGTTTCTGTGCAACCGCTGAGAATGTGCAATTGACGGCGCGTTACTGGCTGGAGCCGTTACCCATTGAGGTTATCGAAGACATGGATGAACCATTATACGAACGCATCGCCTGTGATTTGACTGATTTGGCCAATGTGTGCCTGAATCCTGATTTGAATCTCACGGGTGACTGCAAGCGTGTACTGCATTTGTCCGGCTCGCCGCAGTCCAACCGCGAAATGACACCCACAGCTCCTTGTTTCCGTACGCGACGTGTCGAGGTGGAGCCCGCAACGGGACGGCCAGAAAAGAAAATGTTTGTAAGCGCGGTGCGAGGACGTGGCTTTGCCAGGCCGCCACCATCTCGTGGGGACCTCTTCCGCTCCAGACCACCAAACACTTCACGGCCCCCATCACTACATGTGGATGACTTCCTGGCTCTGGAAACGTGTGGCGCGCAGCCCACCGGTCCCACGGGCTACAACAAAATACCTTCAATGTTGCGCGGATCGCGTGTTGGTCGCAATCGTGGATCCCGTATCTCAGCAGCAGCTGCCTATAGGTATATATAATTTGTATGTTATGTAAAAGTATACCCTTTATCTCCTTTCATCTCGTTTTCGTAGGCAAAAGAAATTGATGCGGATTGGGTCACCATCCGGTTGGTCAGAGTCTACGGGCACGCCATATCGGTCAAGCAATGCAGACGGACATTTCGGCAGTGCTGACTCCCACTACACATCGCCGCATTACAGTGGACGATCACGTGGTCGTGGTCTGCGCTCAAGGCCCCCTTATCTGCGTTAAGATGAGAGCGAATGATTTTTTGAAGATTTGCGTATATGAAATTGTTAATTTGTATATTGGGTTTATACAATTTGTATGTAAAATGATTAAATTTAAGATTTCTCTGTAACAACCCAATTCAAGCGCACATCATGCTCCTCCACGGGTAGTTCGTCGGTGCTAACGATTTGCTCGTTGAGGGCGAGAGCCATTATGGTTGTCTTCTTATCCGGATATTTCTCCGCATGTAGTTTCAAATATTTATCATAGTATCCCATTCCGTGACCCATACGATCACCGTTGCGCGTGAATGCAACGCCGGGCACAATGAACAGATCGATGCCATGCCCTGCAAGAGCAGGTGAACAGATGTAACCATAGTACACACATACATAACTTCATTAGTTACCATTTGTCATGGCATCTTCGCGGCTGTCCTTGAAGTTCGGCTGCTTGATGTTCCATTTGGTCAGTGGCAATTCTTCGTACTCATTCATATCTCGCAAACGCACCATTTTCATCTTGGTGCCCTGATAAGTCGGCACAAACACCATCTTCCCCAGCCTGAACATCTCGCGGATTATTGGTGTGGTATCCACTTCATCGCTGGTGCTTAAATAGATACTGACACGTTGTGCCTGACGGAACGCTTCATGTTGTTGTACCTGTTTCAAATATTTGTGAATATAGGTTCTATTTATGCAAACATTTGAAATACCTTAGAGGCCACAGACTCGGATTGTTTTGCTTTGGCTTCGGCAGTTACACAACTAAGGACTTCCTTCATACGCTTCCTGAGTGCCACCTTCAGGCTATTTTGAACAGTGGCTGCCATTACAATGTAGGGAGCTGGAAACACTTGATGCAACCAGGTACATATGCTTTCTGCTTGCAGTCAATTAGAGCCTCTAGCTATCCGTCTGTGGATTATCCGTTATCAGTAAACCGTCTATTATCATGTTCTCTACCGATTCGTAAACAACCAACAGGTCGAATGAATATGTACGCATAACTGTATGTATGTGGATATGGGTGTTTGTATAATGTTAATTGATAGCGCGAGGAAACCGTAACTAGTGGCTAGAATGTTCGCTTTATTTGTGTTTGGCGATACTCACAAATATTTATAATCACAGATTGCTTGCCAGTTCGTTTACTATTGCTAAAGCAGTTTGCACTGACTTTTTCTCATTCGGCGCCTGACACTTCATATTTAGTTCTAAATATGGCAACACTTTTGAAAGCCAGCGTTGCCACTTACGCGCAATTTTCAAGCTTTGCGGTAATATTTAAAAAGACAGGAAAAATAAAACTAAAACTAAATATATTTATATAAATGTAAAATAATTGGATTGTACATTTTGCAATTAAGTAAATAAGTCGTTATTAGAATATTTTACGACTCAAAGTATTAATGTTAATAATTTTAAAAGCTGCAAAAAGGATGAAATCTTTAACATATATTATACACATACATTTTATGTTGTCTTACAGTCGAATTTGTCATATTTGACATCGTCTTTAATCGCGGCTATTTAGTAGCAAAAGCTCTTCAAGGGTAATTCGGTTCTCTTCAAGTTGTTTATTTATACAGCGATCCATTTTCTCGATTAAAGTCGGCGGCAACTCGTCTTTATAGCCATTCACTTTCCCTCTGCGTGTAAAGCTGCACAATTTATAAGTGAGTAGTTTTGTCATATATCTTTGCTAATTTCGTAACATACTGATGATATTCCTTGCCGGTATTAGGGAACCTTATTTGTTCCAGCTCCCACTTGTGATTAGTCATCGGATTTTCTGAAAAGTGGAAAGCAGATAAGAAAAGAAATAAGAAAGAAAATTGGTACTCACTCTTCATTTCTTCAAAAGAAAGATGCTTGAGCAGACGTTCCATCTGTTCCTCCGTCACCGTTTTGCCCAGAAACTGGCAGAGATCTTCAATAACAACCCGAAGATTAAGTTTCATCCTCTCGAAACTGGTATAGTAAAGCCAAGGCTGCTTCCGTAGTTGATGGAACTCAGCAGCATGTTCGACTTGCCAATATTTGCCTTCGTTACCCTCCAAGCACTCATTAATGTATTCCGCTAATGTTTTGCCATAGTTGAATCCAACTGTCACACCGTGATAATATTCTGATACCCAAGCATCCTTCAGGTTGCGAAATACATAAACCACTTTGGCTTTCTTCTGCCAGAGCTCCGCGGGTAACAAAGCAAGCGGCAGATGCGACTTTATTAGACGTGGAGATGACAGTTCTTCAACGGGCTTTAGAGCCCTCTCCACGTCGCCATGTAATAGAAAATCGAATCTATGGACTTCGGGCAAGCATACTATAATCTTACAAATAGTTTCTTACTCCAGGAAAGGCGAACGTAGCTCCAAGTCCTTCGAAAGCGCTGTCTCAAAATCACAGTTATTTAACAAGAGCCATAGGAGTTCCTGCATCCAAGTTGTCCCGCACTTGGGAATAGTGACGAGCCAAACATCATCATCCAGCACCTTCATGTCATGAATTCTATCTGGAAACGACTTGGAAGGACTGCGAAACTGAAGTACCCGCTTAGTCCAGTCCTTGTCAATAAGATTGACAGGATAGGTCTTCGGATTGATCCGCTCGTATTGCATATTCTGATTAAACTAGACCACTTGGCAGCTCGTGATTGTTTTTATACGTTGAACTTACTGTGATAAGCAAAGATTTCTTTTCTTCTTATTACTTCTCACATATATATATTTTTTTCTTTCTTCTTATTACTTACTTATTACTCTCTGCTCTCAGAGAAGGTCTTTTCTTGTGATAATGCAGCTTTATTTTACTCCATATGATGGATGTCTTATGATGCTTATATAGCAATAAAAGCTCTGCCCGAGCTAGCTTTTTCTCCGCATAGAGAGCCATGCAGTCTCTCGCAACATTTACTGCAATCTCAACTTTGCAGCTAATCGCACACTCCGTTCCCTCCGGGTTGAGCATGGTTCTGGCCGAAACGTTTTCAGTTATCACTCATCACTCAGCTAGGAATATATATATATCTAAAATACTTTTCACCAAGAAACTTCAAAAAATGAAATTTTATAGATTAGTCTTTCCCTGAAAATGTTCCATCAGCCATTTCCACTCCGATTATATACTGCGCAGGTCTGTTCATTTGGGGCAGTCTCCACTGTACCCCAGTCATAAGCTTAAACTGATTGAAGAGCATTACTTCCCTATATACTTTTAGAATGCTTACAATAGATTAAACTTTTATTTAGAATATTTTTATTCAATTAGTGCAATAATAATCGCAATGGATCGAGAGAAATATTACATTATCCATTATCTATCCATTACCCATCCCCTGCTCAGTCGAGGCAGAGCTCGCTGCAGTCGAGAGATAAGCTCAAACTAATTACAAGCGCGGAGTTGGTAGCAATTACATAGGTGTACTCTTGTGCCTATATAGGTATGCACAGATATATATCTTCCGCATGCATTTATCACATTAGCTTGCAATCAACGCGAAATGATTAATCGATGCGCGCGCTGCCCTCGCCCGAGAGTTGCTCCGCCTCCGTGTACTTGCTGTAAGTCGTAAAGTCATCCATGTGCAGTTTGTATTCCCGGAGATTGACGTCAGACCAGAGATCGAATTCGCGTATCAGATCGGATGTCATTTCGTCCTTGTGGCTGCCCACCACGCCGCGGCGCACGAACCTGTGTGAAGGGGCACTTTTTGGATCACTTTGGGGCATCGTTCAGCCTGCCAGGTATACGCACCTGAACTCCTCCACTTCGCGTCCGGCTGCCGCCTTCATGCTCTCGAACTCTTTGGCATGATTGCAGGCGGGATTGTCGCGCATGCTCTCGAAGGACAGGTGTTGCCGCAGCTGCTGCACCTGGTCGGCGCTGACGCTGCGCTGCAGGAAGTGTGCCACATCGAGGATGACCTGATCCAGTTGGGTCTTCATGCGCTCGTAGCTGGTGAAGTAGATGTGCGGCTCATGGCGCAGCTGCCAGAAGTCGAGCACGTGGGGCCAGCAGGGCGTGAAGTTCACGTAGCCGTCGATGAAGGAGTGCATGAAATCGTCCTTGGTGCCCTGATAGCCCACCATGCCGCGCCAATGATGGAAGTAGGAGACGGCGGCGTCCTTTGGATTGCGGTACACATAGATGATCTTCGGCTTCTTGGTCCAGATCTGGCGCGGCAGCAGCCAGGCGGGCAAGTGCGACTTGATCAGGCGCGGCGAGCTGAGGGCATTGGCTGCCTCGATGGTGTCGTGGGGCACGTTCGGCACGACTCCATTGAATCTATAGGACATGGCGAACGGTTAGTGATCGAGAGTGTTATCCGAGTGGCAGGCGTGGCTTACTCCAAGAAAGGCGAGCGTATGGTCAAGTCCACGCTCTTGGCGGTGTCGAAGTCGCATTGATTGAGCACCAGCCAAGTCAGCTCCTGCATCCAGGTGGTGCCGCATTTGGGCAGCGTTACGATCCACACATCGTCCTCGCGCACCTCGAACTCGTGCACACGCTCTAGCACGGGCTGAAAGGTATCCGCCAGGCGGCAGAATCTCTGCTCCCAGTTGCCCACCACAGGCACCGCCGGCTTGCTGGTCGCATATATCGAGGAGTAGCCGCCGCTGATGGCCAGCTTGTCGATCTGCTCGAAGGGCACGCTCCTCGCAAAGAAACTCGTCTCGGGCATGATTACCTTTTGGCCAACGGACGGAGCAGCAATTGCCAATTAATCGGACCACTGATCGAACTGAAGACGCGCTCAACCGTTCGCCTACGCTGACTCTGGCACATTAACGGCGGCTTCGGTCGCATAAACTCGCGGGCAGAATCGCTCGACCTGCTCGGCCCGTCAGAGCTGAGCGCGTGATGTGACGTGAAATGCGAAGAGTGATCGGTCACAGTGAACGTTCAGCGGAGGCCGAGCGTAGGAATTTGGATGCAGAAGAACGTAGACGGACGTAGACCGGGAAGAGAGTGGGGTAATACGATCAGCAGAGTTCAGTCTAGGAATCTTATACGATTACGTGATCGATAAGTCGCGCCGCACAGCTATTGATCGATTTTGTTAGCAAGCAAACACCAAAATTCTTTAATTCCAAAGCTCCACGGAGTCTTTTTGTTCCGCTCTTCCCAGAATTTTAGCCAAG
>JABVZX010000001.1:9530490-9552498 GCA_020883565.1 Drosophila pachea
AAGATCAAATTTAATTGAAGAGCTTAGGCATGGATGGCCATGTGCTTATGCTCGAGCATGATTGATGATGTTCCTGTGACATGCTAATGGCGACAGGCTAGACAAAAAGCTCAACTGCTTATCAAACCGAAAGAGCCAAAAAAACAAAAGAGGAAAATAAATAACAAAGGGGGGAAAATACACACGAGTTTAGTTGGGTAATTAAACGCTAACCGTTTCGCATTTCAGTTGTCTGAAGGTGTTCAAAATGAAATCGTCGACTTTGGATAAAATCAGCTGCTTCCTGGCCGAGCTGCTCGGCACGGCCATATTGGTGTTCCTCGGCTGCATGGGCTGTGTGAAAACGGATCTGTTTCCCAATAACCATTTGCAAATCGTGCTGAACTTTGGCTTCGCCGTGCTCATTGCCATTCAGTGCTTCGGCTGTGTGTCGGGCGCTCATCTCAATCCTGCCGTAACGGTTGGCGCTTATATCTATGACCTGGTCACACTGCAAATGGCATTTGTCTATTTTGTTGGCCAAATGCTGGGCGGCTTCATTGGCTACGGCCTGTTGAAGACCCTGCTGCCCGACTCCACACTGAACGTGCCCAATGGCCTGTGCGTGACCCTGCCCCATGCCGAGGTCAACAATATCCAAGCCTTTGGCATTGAATTTGTGGCCACCTCCATTCTGATCATTGTCTGCTGCGGCGTCTGGGATCCGCGCAATGCCAAACACCACGATTCGGTGGCTATTCGTTTTGGCCTGGCCATTGCCTGTTTGGCCTGTGCGGCGGTAAGTACCTAATCCGAGTCAGCCGAAAGGCATCCGCTTTAACCGAATCGATTGCGTTGACAGGGTCCCTTCACTGGCGCCAGCATGAATCCGGCCAGATCTTTCGCACCGGCGCTCTGGAACGGCAACTTCGTCAAGCACTGGATCTACTGGCTGGCACCGTTGAGCAGTGCCGCCGTCACAGCCATCGCCTACAAGGTGGTCTTCCGGCGAGAGGTCGTCGAGGCGCAGGTCATCTCCGACGAGAAGTTGCGTCAACTGGAGGACGTTCAGCTCTCATAGACAAAAATGCCACAGACACACGAGCCAAAGCTGCCCCACTGTACAGGGCGCTCACTTAAGCAACAACAAATTTAGTTTTAAGCCACGATTGCTATGTACGAATTTTATATTAATGCAATTGTTGTAAAATAATATCAAAATTCGATTAATAAAGCCCTCAGACATTTTTGTCCATTTCGTAAACTGAGCACCTCTCAACCACCACCCACCACCCACCACCCACCACTGCCAATCGATTTGCCGTCCACATTCGCCCAGCTGGCTGCGCCTCAAAGTAGGCCAGCATTGGCCGCAGTTCCAAGCACTTTGGGCCAGCTTGAGGCGCCATGTTAGCGTTCACTGCAGATCTGCTCGAGATAAGATTGGGCCCTAAGTACCACACGTGTGTGTGTGTGTGTGTGGGAGTGATAAATTAGTTAATAATTTGCGAATGAGGTTGACTGGGCGATGACAATGGCAAATGGCAATGCTGCCACAGTTTGCCCTATCTAGAAGGCCAAAAATCCGTATAATAATTAGCATTAAGGTTTTATAATTCATATTGATTGATTAGGGGCCAATTTAAAGTCGAAACGTTGCGCTGGTCGGAGCCACCAGCCACCAGCCACCAGCCACCAGCTCGCACACTACACTCGGGTTCAGTTTAGTTCCATTTGAACAGCATGGCCCAGCAGAAGTCAACGACTCTCAATCCGTTCAGCTCCTCTGTCAGCTGGCGGTATCTCAAGATGCGCGCGGAGCATCGATCGCGTGTGGCCGCCTTCTTTGGCGAGCTTGTGGGCACGGCCACGTTCATTTTTGTTGCCTGCATGGGCTGCGTGACCACGCCCCTCTTTTTTAACACACACTTCGAGCTGAGCCTTAACTTCGGCCTGGCCATACTGATTGCCATCCAGAGCTTTGGCTCCATTTCGGGCGCCCATCTCAATCCGGCCATCACGCTGGCCGCTTTGATCTACGGCGCCCTCGGCTGGGCCATGTCCATAGCGTACCTGGTGGCCCAGGTGGCGGGCGCCCTAATCGGCTACGGGCTGCTGAAGGCCGTGCTACCTCTGAATGCCATTGTGGGCGTGGACCAGCCGGCTGGCGTGTGTGTGACGGTCCTCAATCGGGATATTTCGGTGCTGCAGGGCGTCTTCATTGAGCTGCTCATCACGTGCGCTCTGACTATGGTCGCCTGCTCCGTATGGGATCCGCGCAATGCTCGGCTGAAGGATTCGATACCAATACGATTCGGACTGGCCGTTTCGTGCCTCAACTTGACAGCGGTCAGTATGTGAGCCCGTTCGCTCAAGTCGGCCCATTGCAATTACCGTTCACTGTCTCGACAGGGCCTTTTCACTGGCTCCAGCATGAATCCGGCCCGCTCTCTGGGACCGGCCGTGTGGAACGACTCCTGGCAACACCATTGGATCTACTGGGTGGGTCCGCTGGTGGGCGCCGCGCTCACTTCGCTCATCTATCGATTCGCGTTCAAGGGACGCTCCGAGGAAGTGCTCGAGATCGAAGCGTTGAATGCCCAAATCAACTTCATTGACCGGGCCTAAACGCTGTATCCATTCCCTAGATTTAAGGTAATATTTTTAGGTTCAATAAAGTGTATTGTGATTGTGATTGTGATTAGCTAAGCAACAATACGTCGGGTCCATGCCATAACATCCCCTTCCTCTGCCATTGAGAGATATCAGCACGGATAATCAAAGAACTGAATTAAGTGCGTTATCTGGACCTGGTCAACTCGAAAAGTTATTAAACATTTCACACCAATTGAAAGCGAAATCTAAGAGCTTGTCTCCATAGCACCCGAAGCTACGATAAGCCTCCGGCCAGACGATGCCTTTATACGAGCATTATATACAGATAAGCAAATAGACAAATGATATTGTGCACAAGGAGATATTTATAGAATTAACATTTCTCCGGCTTCCGTCTGCGATTGGGGTATATCGACTGATCAGAGCGGCGCCGCGTCTCAAATGATAAGGTGTGAAAACAACTTCGAAAAACAGTAAAAGACAAGAAGAGGAACTCATCCCACTTGATAGACAGAGGTACCACATGACTCTGGGCATAAGAAGGGGCTTTAGCCAGCCTTAAGTACGGCGAGAAGTTGCCTGTCAAGTATTTCGAATTCTCAAATTCGCACTTTTGTTGGGAATCGATTTAACGATTTCACGTTTTATATTAGATTACTAGATTTTTGAGTACAGCTGAATATATTGTTTAATTTTTTTTTGATTTTTATTAATATTATTATTATTATTTTTGTTGTTGTTGCACGAGAATGCCAATCCCAAATGATATTACCAGGTAAGAGCGTACCAATTTTGGCCTTTTGGGTGTGGTCGACTGGTAAATACGCTGCGTTAGCCCGCTATCATATCAACCGAATTAATTGGTATTTATTTTATGGGCGTTATAAATGAAGAAGTGATAACTAAAGCAAAGCGTGCCAATATATATGCTCAAAGAGGTGCAAAAGGCGGTACGAGAAATCGTAAAACTATATTTTTCGTGATTTTTATCTATTCTATTCTTTTTTCCATTGATTCATGTCAAGGAATTATTATATGTCCCTTTAACTTTAAATACATTATTTATATAAAGTTCATGTAAAACGTAATTTTTGGGATTTCCTCGGAATCCATTCAACACCTTCAGGTTGTCCAAGAAATGATTGATCTAGGCATGCGGAGAACATTTAAATTTGATATGGAAATGCGCAGAGATAACATAACATTTTATATAAATAAACAGAAGAAATTACAGAAAAAAATTAAATAAGAAAAGAATACTTAAAAATAGATCTAGCAGTCCCATTACAAATGACAAATGCCGAATTAATCAATCCATTTTGCATGTCGCGCCAACTGTTCCCACTCGGGAACAGTGTTCATTGTTGATTAAAGGCCCAGAAATGCGAGCACGTTTACTGCAGCTCTTGTTGTTGTTGCTGTTTAAAGTATACATTCATATTGTTGATTTATATAGTATGGACAGTGAAAATGTGGGTCTGCTATAAACTATTGGTAATAGTTAGCAGGATTTGTGATTACGATTGCCTTAATCGGCGTGTGGTATCGAACGGGCGAAAAACTCATTTGCGACAGCTGATAATTGGGGCTTTAACGTTTGATTTGATAATTGATAATAGGCATTGTTGAAGATTAGCGGCAATTGTTATAGTCCCCCGGTGCGATTTCGTCAAGCATTTCGTTGATCAGGTATGAAAGCACCTGTCAATAGGTCGAGTGGCAGAGCTAATCAGCCACCCGACAAATAGTTAACCCGACTGCTCGACAGCTCGACAACTCGACAACTCGAGAAGTCGAGAAGTCGAGAAGTCGATAGCCGAGTCCGCCTTGCATCCGTCTGTGTGTCGAATGGGCTAGTCAGTTGCGCTCTGTGCGTCGTCTTAAGTAGTGCTTGGTCCCGTCTTAGTAAAAATTAATTCCAATTAAAGCTACAGTCATACCATTTAAATATACTAATCAAGTCCATTAACGCAATGACCGATCAGAAGATGAGCAATAGGCAGGTGCAGCTGCCGTTAATCAACAATCGAGAAGTCATAGCTAATCACATCTTTTCATTTGTACATTTGCAGAGATACCTTAGTACAAAAGATAGTCATCTTCTTTGGAGAATTTACGGCAACGGCAATTCTTCTGTTCCTTGGCTGCATGGGCTGTTTGCAGAGCGAAGGCGTGGCCAATTCCCATTTCCAGTTATCGATTTGCTTTGGAATCGTCGTGCTCATCTGTGTCCAATGTTTCGGCTGTGTCTCCGGGGCGCACATCAATCCGGCTGTAACCCTGGCCAGCTGCATCTATAATATGACGTCTATATCAATGGGTATCATATACTTTGTGGCCCAGATGCTGGGAGCTTGCATTGGCTATGGACTGTTAGTGGCCTTGATGCCCGAAAAGATGATGGCAGGAAGTTGTGTGACCAGCGTAACGAGTATGGTCACCTTGTGGCAAGGGGTACTCATTGAATTCCTTATCACTTGCATCCTAATCACCATCTGTTGTACCATCTGGGATCCGCGTAATGCCAGTGGCCAGGACTCGATTCCTTTCCGCTTCGGCTTGGCCATTGCATGCATATCTCTAGCTGCGGTATGTAACTTCACAGAAGCTCCAGTGGCTCTTCCACACTAATCAGCTCTGCTTCTTCTACAACACATATATGTATATAGGGACAGTTTACAGGAGCCAGCATGAATCCGGCCAGGTCATTCGCCCCAGCTGTGTGGAACAATTCGTGGAAGGATCATTGGGTTTACTGGGCTAGTCCACTGGTCGCCTCAGTGGTGACATCTCTGGTCTACAAGTACTGCTTCCGAGCAAAGGATACTCCACGGCCAAAGGACACCCAGGCCTAAGACGACCTGGAACCAGCCAATCTAATACAAAGATTTCAATTTACCATTACGAATTTCAGTTAAATAGGAATAGTCTCAAGGTATCTGCGTATGAAAGAAATTCTCTATAGTGACCGCGACTAACAATTTCGATCCATATATATATATGCAGATTTATATGAGTTTATATTGTTAGTTTCAGTGACTATAGAACATATGCATCTGTATGTTATGCCATATGGCTTAGGGGTAATAAAGTAAACTTATTCAAACATTATTTACCAGATATGCGTTTTTTTTCAGGTAGATCAAGCTAAAGGCAAGCTGATAATAGTTATGTAATAGTGCTTGCTCTTGATAAGACAAATATTTATAAACAATTCCTCAAACACTCGTTTCGTCTAGTCTATGGATTTGGAACTTTTCCCCGTTATAGACTGCAGACGTTCGCTTCATGTCGAAATTTTATCGACTCTTATCTTCTGGGGCAGCAGCAAGTGACAATCGTTAAGTTATAAATTATTTTTAATTAGTTGTATTAACAAAGGCGATAGCGTATATACATATATACCCATGTGAATACGTACAGATAAGCATAACGGGCAAAACGTCAATTTATCTGTCACTTTTGATGTATCTAAGACACAAACCTGCGCCAGCAGGCGTTGACCTTGGCTAACTGGAGGAGGCCAGCTAATTGTTGCTAACGATAATTGTAAAAAAAAAATGTGCACCCATTTGAGATATCATCTAATGGACTTAAAAGACACTTGTATTTATTTCAACTGCTTAAAATGCTTTTTAGACGCACATATACACCGACACATACAGTTAAGCGTCTATCGGATTTACGCATTCCATGGGAATTCGGATGAAGCTTGGTCAGCTGGATCGAGCTGCAGGGGCCGATAACGAGGAGGGGTGTAAAGCAATTGCCATACCTGGGGCACAATAACAGAAGACAATAGCTGGCCTCCCAGTTGCCACAAAACAGTCTCCGGATCACCATTGAAAAAACTTGGAATTAAAAGCTTGGCCGGGTTCATGGTGGCGCCTGTTAGCTTGCCCTACAAATTGTTCGAAATAAGCGAATTAAAGAAAACGGGCTAAATGAAGATGTTGATACTTACACCTATAAGATTGCAAACGGTCACCAGGCAGCCCATGCGTAGAGTAACCGAGTCGAGGAAACGTCCGCTGCGTACATCCCAGAGAGCGCTCCAGGCGAGCATTACTACTGAAGTTAAAAAGCCCTCAATAGATAAAATCTGTGCATTTGTAAGGCCTCCCAATGGGGCCACAAGGCATACGCCCGGCTTGTAGGCGTCGATCAAGTCTTTTGTAATCATTTGCAGCAGCATGTAATAACCAAATGCCGCACCCGCCATTTGGCAAATGATGTAAAATAACATCGTGATGATCTCAATGTAGCCTAGCATACAACAAGCGATCGTGACACACGGATTGGCATGTGCACCAGATATGAAACCGAAGATGTGCATCACCACGACAATAGCCATTCCGTAGATCAGGCTTGAAACTAGATTTCCACCACCATCTTTCTCGTTGGAGTTGCTTCCCATGCAGCTGATCAGCATGAATAGGGCTGTTGCACTGAATTCGCTGATTCCGCGCATTAATAAGAAACTATTAATAACTAATGTGTTCGGCATATTTAAATTCCAATTTTCGAGTAGATAACCAAAAAGAAATATTTTTATACAAATGGATACATATAGATATTTTTTGCCTAAGGTAAGAGCTGTGCCAGAATAAAAACGTTTACTGAATGACTTTCTATATTGACAAGTTGGGTTATATTTGTATAGCCTGCGGCAGCTACTATGTTTGTGTTTGACACAATACTTATCACAGGCTGAAATCTTGCCAACTGGTAATATAAACAAACGTGTATTGTCATTTTTATATCATCTTGCCCTCTAACACGTAATGATTGAACCCTAATGCAGTCTATAAAACTACATTTCATATATTTTGCCCAGCTATTAACGATAATATGGCTCAACTTCTATATAAAATATACATATATATGTATGTACTATTAGTAATCGCATATATTTTTAATTCAAATGATCCGTATTATACTTTCTGCCGTTATTTTAAGGCTGACCAAACAGTTTACTCAAAATACTACATTGTACATTATTATGGTCACCCTAAAATGCGCGCTGCCACATCGCGATGTTTATGACAGAGTGGCAACTGGAAGAAGATCTGCAGACACGTATTTATTTATATTAGATGTTTTTTTTATATAAATTTATCAGTGCCTAAATTAAGTACTCAACGCAGTAAAGGATAAGTCCAGCATCTGCTCCAGAATGTTCGCCAATCTGAAAAATAAACTCATCGAGGAGGTGAAAGCGTCGCCGTCCAAATTCCAACAATTTGCAAATGCAGCCCAGGCAAGATACTAAAGAAATAGTGCAAATTATTAAAAACATACGCACACACTCGAAGAATTTATTTCCTACGGTGGCTGTGTATGTGTGTATTTTTTAATGGCGAGGTAGTGTAACCAGAAAAATTCCATTCAATTGGCTAACACTATTTAATTTGACCCATTTGAATGAAGTGGCAGCTTGGTGCACACCCAACCCCCCATTAACACATTCACATACGCTACACAAACGCACGGTTTGACAAAACATAACATACACATGCAAGGGAATTTTATCGGTTTGCTTGCTTTTGTAGGCCGCCGTGAGCTCATCATCCAGCAATACAACACCTAACAGTTCGGA
Source organism: Drosophila pachea (assembly GCA_020883565.1). Lineage (NCBI taxonomy): Eukaryota > Metazoa > Arthropoda > Insecta > Diptera > Drosophilidae > Drosophila > Drosophila pachea. The sequence goes on from JABVZX010000001.1 coordinate 9,538,685, forward strand.
GAACACCGACAACAGCACTAATGAGAATTTCTTCAGTATCACAGAAGAGGGTAATTTTATCTGCGATATATTTTTCTTATCAGTTGCATACCAATATTGTTGTTCTTATTGTTAAATACTTAGATACGCCACAGAACTCTCCCTACCGTATACAGAAATTGCCGCGCGGTGGACGAGCCTCTACACAGTCACTCAATGGCGTGGGCGGTGGTACTGTTCCGCGCATCCGCAAACTTTCCAATTCATCCATGGCCAGCGATGTGTCGTTCCGTTTGCCCAGCTATGATGCACCAGCGGTAAATGTGGCGTCATTTTCTTCATACGAAATGACGAAACTAAATTTGCTGTATATGAACAGATGTATCACTTACAATCGGATTTGGACGAGACAAGCAGCGAGTTAGACGACTCTGCATCGACGGCACGTCTGGACGTTATCACGAAAGATCAACTTTACGATGCTTATAAGAAATCACTCGATCGTTACCACAAATATCGCTGTCGGTACACAGATCTGGCCAAAAAGTACAAGGAACTGGAACGCGATAGCAGCAAAGCTCGGGTAGGAATGAATAGCAATACGAAAATATGAGTAAGTGGCATTAGTCTCAATTTCAGTCCGTGCTTGTGGAGACGCAGGAAAAAGCGCTGCGCCGCATAAGTGAGCTGCGCGAGCAATGTACATTAGAGCAGCAGGCGAAGGCACATTTAGAGGAGGCATTGCGCATCGAAATGGATGACATGAGCTGTAAGATGCAGGCCTATCAGACGAAACTAAAATTACTTGGAGAGAATCCAGATAATGTGTCAGCTGCTTTAGAGCGCGGTCAGTCCAACACAGGAGACAAACTGATAGATCTTGATGAGCCAGTAAATGTACCTATCCCTGCACCTTCAGCAAATGGAAGTCAATCCGCACAGGAGTTGGACGAGGAACTGGGAAAGTTACGCCAATTGCTAGTCGAGCATGAAACCCAATTAAAACAGCTGAGGAAAAACAACGAGGAAGCGAATAATACCATAGCGGCTCTTCGCAAACAGGAAGAGGAAAATGTACTGCTATTGGCACAAACCAAACAAGCGATACACACGGAGCTTGAGCATAAGGAGACTGAAGTGCGCAAGCTGCAGGATACCGTAAAAAATTTAGAAAACGAACTTGAACTGGCCAAAGGTCGGGACACGCAGTCAGGTGACGCAAAGGAGCAAATTAAGAAGCTACAAACGGCTAAGCAGGAAATTGACGCAAAACTAATCGCAACCGAACATGTTCTCAATACATTGAGAGCTGAGCATACGGAAAAGGATCAACAGCAGAAGAAAATGGAGTCAGAGCTGGCACTCAAAATTAAGGAAATACAACAAATGAATGATAAATTGAAGCATCAGGAAGGAGAATTGCAACAGGCAAATGACATCAAAGAGCAACTGAAAGAGCTGCAAAAGTCCAAAAAGGAGGCAGAAGCAAAACTGGCAGCGACCGATAAAGAGCTCCAATTACTAAAAGATGAAAGCACAGAGAAAAATCAACAGTTGACGGCACAGCTAGAGAAAACGAAATGTGAACTGGAGCAGAGAGAAAAGCATTTACAGGAGCTAGAAGAAAAAGTAAAGCAGCAGGCGTCTGAACTGGAGCTAGCTAATGCTCGAGAATCCCAGACAGGCGATGTGAAAGATCAACTGCTAGAGCTGCAAAAGGCTAAGGAGAAAGCGGATTCCCAGCTATTGGCAACGGAGCAGCTGCTCAACACGCTGAGATCGGAGCACAGCGAAAAAGAGCAGCAAGCAGCTAAGCAGCAGACGCAACTGGAGTCTAAATTGGAGGCGAATGAGAATCAGGTGCGCCAGTTAGAGGAGCAGCTTGTAAAATTGGAAGCTGAATTAGATGCCTCCAATTCTCGTGCCACGCAAGCCCTAGACGTAAAGGAACAGTTGGCGAACTCTAAACAGGCTGTAGAGGCCAAGCTACAGGGCATGGAACAGCAGCTAACAAATCTGCAGCAGGAGAACATGACAAAGGAGCATTTGGTAGAAAAACTGCAGGAACAAATTCGCGCGCTGAAAACTGACTGCGAGCAGAGAGTGCAGGATTTGCGTCTGCAAAACGATCAACTTAACGAAATAGTTCAACGCAACCAGCAAAACGAATCGGCGCTGACTAAGCTACAGAGCCAGCTGGAAGATGCCAGAACGCGTCTGATGGAACAGGAGCACCGCATGCTTGAAGCGGAAAAGAGTCTCGAGGTGGAGCACGAGTTGGTCGTCAAACTAACTGCGGAGAAGTCAGCTGCCCAGGAACAGGTGATCAAGCTACAGCACGAATTGGAAGTGCTAAACGATCAATTTGTCAGCAGCACGAACAGTGAGTCGGACGCGATAGCTGCATTAAGATCGCAGATCGAAACGCTTAACGAACAATTGTCTGTCGCTCAAGCCGGAACGCTGGCCAAGGAGAAGGAGCTGAAGGCGAACGGCAGCAAGTTGAACAAATTGAAGAAACAGTACGAACAATTGCAAACAAAGCACAATGAGCAAAACGACAGCTTGGAGCAGCTCAAAGCTGAGGCAGCACAGGCTGAGGAGCTGCGGCGTGAGAAGCAGGAGCTGCAGGAACGCGTCAATGTTATTCTCGAGGAGATAACCACAATGCAGGCACATTTGCAGGAAGTGCAGAGTGCGCAGAACCAGTTGCAGGACGAGAAGCAAAAGCTGGAAGCGCACATTGAGGAGCTGCAGCTGCGGCAGCAGGACCGCGATGCACAGGGTGAGCGATCGACGGCTCGGCTGGAGCAGATTGAGCGCGAGAATAGTAAATTGGCCGAACACAATTGTCTGCTGCAGGAGCAGAATAACCATTTGCAGAAACAGCAGGAAGAGCTAACCAGGTTGCAGACCAAAATGCAACAGGTGCTCGACGAGCATTCCAAACTGCAGAATGCCCAGGAGATAATGGAGCATGACCATCGCACGCTGCAGGATAAGTGTGATGCCTACGAAAAGGAGAGTCTTTTGGCGAAGGATGAGCTCAACTGCTTGCGGCAAGTAAAGACTGCACTGGAGTCACAAGCGAGCACCTTACAGCAGGACCTGGATCTGGCACAACAACAGCTCTCTGAAGCTCGAGAGCGGCAGCGCGAACTGCAGCAGTTGCTGGAGGACCAGACACAACGTTGCGCTGAGCTAGAGGGCAGCAGCGAGCAGTTGGCCACATTGCAGGCAACTGTGCATAATCTACGCGAGCAACTGGACCTGGCCAAGGAGCGGGAACAGGCATTACTGGAAAAGGCTCAAGCTACCAGTGCCAGCCATGCCAGCACATTGGAAACACTCGAGGCTCGTTGGAGCGCTGCCAATGGTGATGTGCAGCGGCTGCAGGAGGCGAATGATGAACTGCAGCGGGAAATCGAAAAGCTGAAGAGCTCGACGGTACAGAAATCTGAAGTTGAAGAGCTTCAAATTGAGAACGAATACCTAAACAAGCACACCAAACAGCTGGAGAACGACTTGGCCCAGGCGTTGGCCAGCCAAGGCGATAATGGCGCCAAACTGAAGTCAGTACAGTGCGAACTTTACGTACTGCAAGAGCAAGTGGAGCAACACGCTAGCCAGCTGGCCGACAAGGAGTCAGACGTTGCGGCAGCAAAGGCTGAGGCGGCGCACTTGCGGTCAACACTGGAGGAGCAAACCCTGGAGTTGACCAGGCAGACTGAACACGCCAGATTTGTGAGCGAACAAAACGATACCGTACAGAAGGAACTACTACAGAGGGAGCAACAGTTGCACGAACGTCAAGAGGATCTGGCGAAGGCACTGGAGCGCTGCGCCAGCCTAGAAGAAGAAGTGAACAAGCAGAAAATTGAGCTGGAGAAGATGCAGCAACAGCAGTCGCAGTCAGCAGCATTGCCCAACGACTCCGAGCATTTACGCAGTCTCAATGAGCAGCTGCAACGCGAACTGGAGGATCTGAAGCACAAAAGCAACGGGGAGCAGACGAATCTGCAGCAAGAAATCGATGAACTGCAGTCCAATAATAGGGAAATGACTGAACGAATCACGGAACTGGAGACGTTACGTGCCGGCATACAAGCGCAACAGTTACTGGCCAGCCTGGCACCCAAGAGCGTCCAGCAGGCAGCCGCCAATGATGAGAAAGCACAGCTAGAGGCAAAACTAAAGGAGATCATGAACGAAGTGCAGGATGTGACGAACCGCAATCTGTTCCTGGAACAGAAATGCGAAAACTTTCTGATACTCGAGCAGTCCAACGAGCGCCTGAAGCTGCAGAACGCCAAATTGTCGCGGCAACTGGATGAGACACTCGTAAGTGGACAAGCGAACCGTTGGTTTCCACATCTAATCAATCCTCTTTATCCTACAGGTATCCATGCAGCACAGCGATGGTGTTCCAGCTAACACGGAATTCGAGTATCTGCGCAATATTATGTTCCAGGTAGGCCTCAGCAGGCGCCCATAATGTATATATAAATCTATATCCAGTCGTACTTACAGTATTTAACCGGCAACACGAATAACGAGACGCTGGTAAAAGTCATCTCCGCGGTGTTGAAGTTCTCGCCCCAACAAGCGCAGGTTGCCCTGGAAAAGGAGCACCAGCGACGCTCACTGGTCGGTAACAAGAAATCAACTGTGAAATAAATCAAATATGAATAAATTTTACTATATCATTTGCAGCTAAACAAACTGATCTAGCAAGAGCTGTTGGCGACGGACAGCGGGGACAGCTGGTGGCAGCCCTGCAACGAAACGCTTTTAGACTACAAATGGAAGCTGAACGTTTAGCCCAAGTTCACAAGTACCTTACCTCCACTTAGCCGCAAGTTGTTGTTCACGGCTGCTAAAAAGGCATTTCGACTTGCAGGCGCAGTTGAAAATACTTAATTGGAATCATTTACACGTGCGGGTGCGGGTGTGTGTGTGTGTGTGTGTGGGCGCGCTTTATGCTTCTTGTACAGCCCAGGAAACAAACACTATTGTATATTTGAACTCATTTTCTGTTGCTTGATCCACCTGGACACACACACTCATACACTCAGCACTCACAATACACACACACACACACTCATCTAGACTCCATGCTTTTACATGTAACGTGCAATCATCTTACTTCCTAATTTCCAATTCAAGTTCATTTTAGTTGTAAGCGAAAATTTGTATAAATATCGATTGCGGTTGGCATTTAGTTTAATTCAAAACATATTTATATATATATATACTATATACATACAGAAATAAATAGTTACAATTCGTACATAATATACCAACTCGAAATTCGCAGCCTTTAGAGCGCAACTCTAGGATGCGACATATACTGATGCCGCCGCTCGGCGAAGCTGCGCAGCATCGCACGTGTCAGCGGTGTCAGCTGATAGCTGGGCCTGTAGCCCTGCAGGGCGTCCAGGACGAATGCGTAGCCGAAGCGTTGCAAGCGTAGTATGGCCTGAACAGCTGCCTCTTGGACGGCAGGGCGAGGTGCCACCATGAGTATTCGCTTGAAGAACCCAACGTAGTTTTCGATATTCGTTATGCTATCCAGCCGTAACTGTTTGATAATCATTGAGATGCACTGCAGCAGGCACACCATGCGGGTGTCGTACTCTTCACTCTGTAAACACTGATCACAGTAGTTATGGGCTAGCGGCAAAAGTTCTTTGTCCACTACATTGATCACGTTCAGATTGGCACTGCGTCTGCAGAAGAGCGCAAAGGCATAGCTCAGCTCATGGGACCGGCCCGCTTTCACTTTCTCCACTAGATTCTCGATCACTTTTTGCTTGGTGGGTTCGTATGGCTGAAAATGATATTCGTAGCGTAGTTTGGAAATGAGTGCCCGATCGGTGCCATTGGGATTACTGACATCATACTGGTGACACATAAGCAGATGCTTTATGACAGTGATTAATGGATCGCCATGATCGTAATCCCGCTCCTCTCGATGCGGCAGCACTGTTGGAAACTGGCACAGCACCTCCATTACCAGTGATGACATCTGCTTGCTGTAGTGATAGAGAATCTTGGCAAGCAATAAACGTGCCGGATTGATATAACTCTCTGCTGGATTAGCTCGGATTGCCTGCAGTCTATACAGTTGCAGCTGGAGTTTCACAAACTCATGGGCTACTTGATCGGGCAAACGGTCCTTTATGCTGAACAAACGCTGCTCCAAGCTGCTCGTAAAGCGCTCCACAAAAGAGCATCTCTGGCAATCCAATTTATCGAGGAGAGCCAGCAAACATTCGACTAGATTAACATTCTTCCCAATGGCTAGTTCACCATAGACCTCTATTAATACGTTAAGGAGCAGCTGATCCTCTACTGCTTCCAGTTGAGCACTTGCCTTGTCCAGCGGCACCCGCTGATTCAGGTAATCAACTATTTGCTTTTTCAGCTGGTCCCGTTGCTTTTTATTTGGCCTCTTCTTGCGATTGCCCCTCTTCTTGGCATCAGCCTTGACGGCGTTGATCAAATAGGAAGCGAGCGCCTTTGGAACATCCGTAAATTGCTCATCTTCAGGTGAATCCAAGGGAATTTCAATGGGCTCGCTGCCAATGACTTCACTGCTAGCTGAGTTCACCGGCGACATGGGCGACCAATCATAGGCGGAGCTCGACTGCGACTCCTCAGTTAGCTTCGATTTTTCCATTGACATTTGCTTGAGTTGCCAGCGCGTGACACGCTTTTCCATTGGCTGATCTTCAGAGGACGTGCTTGTACTTCGCTTGCGCTTGCCAAGACGCTGCTTCACAGGTGACTCAATTGCACTGAGCTGGTCAGGAATACATGTTTTGAGTACCAATGTATATGCATCAGTATCACTTCTTTCTTCGTTGAGCCCCATTTGAGACTCGAATGAGCTGCTTGCGTTCTGCTCAGAATTAGTTGTTTCGTCGTTTGGCCCCACTTGACACTCGGATGAGCTGCTTACGTTCTGCTCAGAATCACTTGCTTCTTCGCTTGGTCCCATTTGAGACTCGGATGAGCTGCTTGCACTCTGTTGCATGCTTTCGCTTTGGAGACATTTCTGATCTTCATCTTCAGCCAAATCAGTGTGCAGGTCGTCATTGATGACCAAACTGCTGTCCACATCAGAGTCAGAGTCATCAGATTCAGAATCTTCATCAGAATCTTGTTCTAATGTTTCAGACGTTCCTGCTCCTGTCAGCATATCCTTCGTTCTATCACGGCATTCTGACTCTAGGCTATTTAGTGGCGACTCGGTCTTGTTTGTTTTACTGTCATGGACATCATCTAGACCTAGACATATATCCATACTGTCGCTTTTCTCCAAAAGATCCGACACAGGCTGTTCCTCATCGAGGAACGGACGCCTGTCAATGCTGATTGCATTAACATCCTTGCCTTCGTGTGCATCCGAAGTTACCGCCACTGGAAGAGCCAGACTCTCCGTGCTGTCTTTATTCACAATGTTGGCTTCCTCATTTGATTCACTCTCCGAATCGGAGGAGCTCAGTGTGCTAATCTTTCGCTGACGCCTGCAAGCAGGCAGCCTCGATTTTGGCGACGTAGCTTCACTTGGTTGTGTGCCATTGGTATCCACGTTGGATTTCTTCACAGTCATCGGCACATCATCAGCACCATTTCCATTGCTTTCAACTATGCCTTTTTCCCTCGATGGCGTGCTGTACGCTGGCTCTTCATCTTCCGAGCTTGATTCACTGCCAAAAAGTTCTAATAAATGCTCTTTACTTCCTTGAGTTATGTTCGCAGTCTGAATGAGACCTTGAGGAATTTGTGCCCGGTCAAGAGGTCCGCCTGTTGGCTGCGGCGCTGTCTCCATGGCATCCAATCGTACGTCCAGACTATTACGACTCATTTCAGTTAACTTCTTGCTCAGCCCAGAAGTCTGGCTACTTTCTAATATTGCAGATGTACGGCGCAGCAGTTGTTGCTCCTCTGCAGTGATTTGGAAGTCGAAATTATCACAGTTTTTGTCGCGGAAAGCATTTAAATTGGTCAAGAAGTTAACTGCAGTTTCAGTGGGTGAAGTCGACCTTGGCTGAGCTACATCTTGTTGCTGCGGCGCCTGAGGCCGTGAGTATGGAGTTGTTCTAATTGTCTTTGGCTTCGATTTTGATTGTTTGCAGTCAGGCTTAGGTGGCAGTCGTATTGGAGTAAGGTCAAGGCCAATATCTAGAGGTACTTCGTTAGTGGGACTATTGATAGCATCCGTTTTCGATGCTTCACTTGCTGAGCTGTTGGATTGAAGAACAGTATGAGATTCACCCTTACTACTTCCGGCAATACTGTGTGCCTGATGGCTCTCAACTATCAGCGTATCAAACCATCTGTGAAAATCTGCCTGGCTAATGGAACTTGCCAGAGCAACGTGCAACATTTGTACCATGACTTGCCAGACTTCGTCGAAGACTTGTGGCGACATTTTGGTCAGAATGCTTTGGTTCCCAGGCAGAAAGCTGAGCAGCTTCTTAGCCATGGGGTAGTCGCTGCCATCAGATGTTGGTGCATCTACAGGCATCGTCTGCTCATCCTTGATACAGTCATACATGGAACGCGACGGTGGCCGCGAATCGGAATGTTTCAGCTGTGCCGGCATATCAGGCAGAAAATTGATTTCCCGATTAACATTACATAGTTCTGTACAAGTTCCAATGTCGATCCCCTCCGTTGCTGGAAAGTCATCATTAATGGGACTCAGTGGCTCGATAGTCCATAGGAGCATCTTGTCCAAAATTTGGTGGGCAGTTAGCTCCGGCTTTGGTTCTGGGAAGCAGGTACCTACATCGTGCATTTTAATAAACGAGGCTGTCGTAGTGCTTCGCGTTGTTGTCGTGTTCTTATGCTGCATCCCCTGATCCCTTGTGGTAACCAACTTTTCGCTTTGTACAGCAATGGAGCACATTTCGGGCTTGCTCGTTTCCACTGACATCGGCAACTCCACCGTTTGTGTAGAGGATGTAGTTGTGGCCACTGCTGAAGCCACTTTAGTTCGCTTTTTCGTTGAGATCTTGCAAGGAGGAATAGAAAAATTAGCTAACTTGCAATAATCTCTTAGCTTCTGTTGCATATTTTGTTCCATTCGCGTTAGACCGCCGGAACAGGGATCCTGAGCAATACGGTTTGCCAGCTGCACAAACGTGATAGCCACGTTTTTGGCATCAACTGGTAGACACTTGACCTTCATCTCCTCCTCTAGTTGTTCACACCTTAGCTTTTGTACATCTAATTGGTTTTCCAGATCGGCGACGCACTCATCGTCCTTACGTGTACGATGTTCGAGTTCGATGCGCAGTTCCTTTTCCTTCTCATAAAGCTTCGATACTTCGCTCGCGGTGCACTGCAATTGCTGCAGTTGGGTTTCAAACTCTTTTACCCGCCGCACCAGCTTATCGTTTGTGGCAATGAGCTCGGCGCATCTTAGACGTTTTCTACAATTTTGCTCATTTGCAGTGGATATAGAAGATGGAATACTAAACTGATCCTGCCTGAGGATGCGATCAATTTCATCAAATTCAGTGTCATCAGGCATGTTTTTTTTTTTTTGGTTTTACGTGTTACATGCGTTTTGTAAACGATTAGATGTGGTATCACAGAGTGTGCAGCTCACCGATCAAATGCAAAAGTGTTAAACCAGGAGACATTCATTTTATCATAACCTAGCATTACAGTAAAACGATTGACGCACAAATAGAAAAATAGTGCGATAAACTGAAGGCAAAACTACCGCGTTCTACGACCGGCGAAATAATAACATTACAGCATTGGGAATGGCAAACAGTGTGACCCTTGAAAAACATTCACACATGCCGTTATGCTTTTCAAAGCGAGAACTAAGTAGTCTTTTTTAATAAACAGTCACAAAAATACTTGTCATTTATATTAATATTATTTTATCAGAACTTATTGTTCCTCTGTCGAAAATTATAGATTGCATATTATTATCAATATATAAATAAGGATAGCCGAAGTTGGCAGCCCCAAAAACTCGCAACCAACTTCAATCGATCCCAGGGCTGCGCAAGCTCGTTATATTATTGTGGTATTCTCTTCGTCTTGGACAGGTACGTAACTGCGGCATTCGCAACGAAAATTACATAATTTGTTATAAATTGGCAAAATTGTCGAATTCGCAGAAACGAAAACATAACCATGGCCGACAAAGCTGCTGAAAAACCCGTTGGACGTCCAATGAGATATCCATATACTTTCTCCGCTAAAATCGCCCAGTTCCCGCTCAAGCACTATATTAAGAATCAATGGATCTGGCGCTACTACTTGATTGCTGCAGTTGCATGTGTGCCCGTTTTCTATAAGATTAGCAAACTGGGTAAGTAATGAGATTAGTAATAACATTTATGAGATGCGCTAACGACTTTTTTTGTAGCCAATTCACCCGAAAACAAGAAGGCCTGGGCTGAGAGCAAGGCTAAGGAGGCCGCTGCACACCATTAACTCGCCAGCTCTCCGATGCTGCCCTTTATTTAGCTCTTTAAGCTTGCATACATTTCTTGCTATTTCTAGTAGCTTTACATGAATAATAATCGGTGAATAAATAATATGAAATGTAAATCCGCTTTGCACTCTAAACAAAAATAAAATCTGCATTGATCTTATGGGAGCTAGTTAACGTGAACGTGTTTTGACATTCGCAGTAAAAACGAACAGGGCTGCACATGTGTGTCGCAAATTGGCAATGTAAAGAAACCAGCTGCTATAACTTGCTATCGTGAGCAAATTTTCTAGAGCAGTTTCGTTACAAAATAACGAGGTAAATAAATTAAAATAAGGAAGTTAAACTATACTAACATTAGATCGTAATGCCTCTAAGCTTTTCAATCTTTTATATTTGCAAGCCAACAAAATGGTTATTACAGGCGAACAGGTACACACGTATCCTCAATGATTGTCTCGAAAAATACAGTTTGGAGCAATCTTATTTTCTCTTTTCACATTCTGAGTTTCCAATTATTTATATGAAATTGTGTTATATTCTATGGAATTTCAAAGTCGCGTCTTCTCTTAACAGGACTCGGCAATAACTCCATCAATAAAGCAGAAAAAGCAACGGCAACGTAATCGACCAAGAAATAAACGAAACCGTTTGGAAGATAACGAAGTTCAGCCAACAAAAGACAGTGCAATGCAAAAAGCCAACAGCAATTCAGAGCAGGATGCGTCGTCGGATAAAACGCGTGAGCAAGTATTGGCCGAGCGCGAAGCAAAGAAGCTAGCTAAACAAGCCAAAAAACAGAAGCAGGCCAATGTACCATCGACTACCATTATAACTGAAATTGAGCAAACGACCATAACGAAGAAGTTGACGACTACAACTACAACAACAACAAAAGAACTGAATCAATTGCCTGCAATCGTTGCGAATGTTATTGATACAAAAAATGTTGTCCCGCCAGCCATACAAAATTCAGCAGACCCAATAAAGCCTCATCCTGAAGGTGTCGAAAAAACCCGTGAACAAATCAAAGCAGAACGTGAAGCGAAAAAGGCCGCCAAGCAGGCTGCAAAGTCAGGCAAGTCCAACAATGTGGATGCTGCAGCTAACCAATTAAACAATCTACAAGTCTCAAATAAAGGCGAGAATATCGCTTCAGCTGCTGCGGAACAAGAAAAGGTGAGATGTGTTATCTTTAGAACTTTTTTTTTAGCTAATTTTGAGCTAATTGTCTACTCATCAATTCTCGCATGCGCTAAAGAAAAAACCAGCACTTACCAAGGCAGAACGGCGCGCCATACAGGAGGCGCAACGTGCAGCCAAGGCGCAAGCTCAGATTAAGAAAACAACACAGGCCTCTGGTGCTCAATCTGTAGATAAGTCAATGGCAAATAGTGTCAAGGTGATATCAAATGTCGGTGGCTCACCTGCCAAGGAGCACAATAATAAAAGGGATTCACCCGCAAAATCGCCCACAAAACCAGTCGCGCTTAAAGCGGAACGCGAGGGCAAAGTGAAGCTGTTCAATCACTTGGTAAGCGCCGATAAAGACGCCAGTTTATTCATCAATGATGCAAGTGTGCATCCGAGCATAGCTCGCCTGGGTGTCCAGTACGCGCAACGGACGATTGTGGGCTCAAATGCACGGTGCATAGCATTTCTGCATGCGTTGCGTCAGGTGGTGCACGATTTTGAGACTCCCGCCAAAAAGGAGTTCGGACGTAGTCTTGATGTGGCAGTCAAACATCACGTGGATCATCTGCATAAATGCCGACCACTGGCCGTCTCCGTGTTCAATGCGTACAAACAGTTCAAGAATCAGTTGACCCAATTACCAGGAGACAAACCTGAAGCGGAGGTAAGCTCGACAGCATTTAATTTGATTAGCTGCAGAAAGCCAATTAACTCTTCTTGTTGCAGCTTAAGGAGCTACTTTATTATTTCATAGACACCTACGTGGAGAATCAGATCGGTAAGGCAGCCCAGGCAATCAGCAGTTCGATGCAAGAGAAGATCACCGATGGCGATGTGCTGCTCACTTTTGCGTGTTCTTCGTTAATTCAATACATCTGCGAAGAGGCAAAGCGTCGTCAAGTGAGATTCCGCGTCATTGTCGTGGATTCACGACCATTCTGCGAGGGACAGGAAATGCTGCGCCGCCTGCACGCGTGCCGGATACCATGTACTTATGTGCTAATCAATGCCATCAGCTATGTTATGCCCGAGGCCACCAAAGTGATGCTCGGAGCGCACGCATTATTAGCCAACGGATATGTTATGGCACGTACAGGCACTGCCCAAGTAGCACTTGTCGCCGATTCCTACAATGTGCCAGTTCTCGTATGCTGTGAGACGCACAAGTTTAGTGAACGTTTCCAGACTGATGCGATTGTCTACAACGAGTTGTGTGATCCCAACCAGTTGGTAATGGATGGCAAATGCTCTCTCAACAATTGGAAATCAAATAGCTGCCTAACGCCGCTCAATCTTAGCTACGACATAACTCCGCCCGAACTGGTCACTGCTGTTGTCACTGAGGTGGCCATTCTGCCTTGCACCAGTGTGCCTGTCATATTGCGCATTAAGCCGGACATTGGATATTAGTTACCTACCTCCTGCCCTCTCACAGATACATTAAAGCCGTCACATGGTGTACGATATCATAAAATCTTGCAGCCCAAACCCGGAGTTAGGGCCATTTGTTGAATAAATAATCTTTTTATTATATTTTGATCAAACATGTTTGCATAGTACATTTACGGCTTGAAAGCAGATTAATTGCTTGACATCTTCTAGTTCTCGTTACGATAGGTAATTCCATTAATTGTATCCATGCAATTGTATGCTAATATATTGGATATATCTGCTGGGTGTAAATACCTATTTATGTATTAATATGTAAGCAATTGTACTGTCTTATTTGTGTGAGATATATTTTGAGGCAAGAGGTCTGATCAAAGAGTTTTACATACTTTCCTGAAGTATAAGCATAAATGTTGCCTGAGCTCGAAGAACTTCTCCTCGAGCTTGAACAATTAAAACAAAACTTTCGACATGGAATGCTGCCTGAATTGAGATTCTGTAAACTTAAGATAGAGTTATTGCAACTCATTAATTAGTATCGGCCAAGACATCATTGCGAGTTTATATATTTTGGATAATTTAAAGAAAAAGAATTTTGTGTTTACAAGCAAGGCCGAAAAAAATATAAAACAAATAACATAAGATTTTTGTGTGCCCGACTTGGCGTAGTTCTACAACTATTTCCAGCGACTTCTAAGCGTTGGTTTAGCTTGGTTTTGCATGCGCTTCGCGATGGTTGAATGTGCTCTTAAGTAGCTACCACTACAAATGCAACAGTAAATAT
>JABVZX010000001.1:9552553-9569920 GCA_020883565.1 Drosophila pachea
TATGTGTTAATGTATTTAATGCCACTAAAAACACACCCGCATAAACAACGGACACTCGTTCGCGCTGACCCCACATTCACTCCACGTCACATGCTCAAGAATTAACAACTAGGATTATTGGGCTAGCATTGATTGGGCTTATGGACTCTGCTTTTGCATCTGTCGGAAGCAGCCACGACATACGGGCACCGCCTTGCCACTGTCGTGGCCAGGCAACGCCACGTTCTTGTCAATGCAACGCTCGCAGAAGATCTCCCCGCAACGCCAGCAATGTGTCTAGAGAGGAATTTTGGCGAATGAGTTGAATAGATATTGTTACGGTCTTATTTCAGTGTTTATTCACCTTTTTGCTGAACTGATCGAAGGGTGTGGAGCAGGAGCAGGTGGTTACATTTCGCATGGACTTCCAATCCAGTGCGACTGATGAGATCTCCTCGGCCATCGATTGCGGGTTTGTTTGTTCGGCATTTAAAGAGAGATTTGCGAAAGACATGTTGCTCGCCTTCAACGGATGATCATCATCAGCAGCTGATAGCTCACTCAACTTTTTATCATAATTGTACCTATAAGAGTTAAGCGTTAATAGAGATTTGTGCAAATAAAGCGTGTTGGGAATCAATTACTTGTTATCATTGATCTCGTTGGCTGCAGCCTCCTTGGTAACTTTGTTGGTGGTTGTGGCGGTGGCGTCCTGTAGTTTCTTCGCCGACTTGGAAATGTAGTTCTTGAAGCTGGCGATACGCTTTGTCAAATGTTGCACGTGATCCTCCAGGGAATTGCAGTGCTCCTTGCTGTCCAGCAGCAAATCGCCCAGTGGCTCGCGCGGATGTATGCCGCTCTCAAAGCGACTGTACATGCCGCGCCAAAATCTGTAGGGGTATCAAAGATCAGAATCCTGCTCCAACTCAAACTCAATTGTCAACCTACTTGATGCATTGCGGCGCCAGATTGGCCTTTATCGATTCGTCTACGTTGGGTTTGTACAGCGGATTTATATACTCATTTAGGTGGTTGGACATATAGCCCCACAGCGAGAAGGTGCGTTCGGCCAGCTTCAAGTCCAGGCGATCCTTCTCGCAATTGCCCACAAATGTTCCAAACTGACAGGAGTGTACATGATCGTGCAGGATGAGCAGAAAACGTTCATTGAACTCAAAGGATTCACTGCGCTGCGACATCAACTGCCAGGTGCAGTCAAGGAACTGCGTAAATATGGGCGACACCTCGCGCGCATCTGTCTGTATGTGACCGCAACGCTCACTGAACTTATGCCCAAAGGCCAGCCAGTCCTTTTCGATCAGAGCCTGAAAGCCCTTGATTGTGCGATAATATGGATTCAGCATAAGCTGCGCCAGCGAGCACACTTGAGCTGTCCGATCCCAGCCATCCGAGCAGTGTACAACCACAGAGACGCCCTTGTCGACCGCGTTGGCAATGAAGCTGCACCGTAGCCAAAGCGTAAAAATTTAGGATAAATAACTCCCAAGTCGCAATTCATAAGAAAAGAAATGCTCACCTCGACGTGTCCAATATGGAGCGGATGTGCTTCAACCAGCCGGAGGACTCGAGGGCATTGAGAAATGCGCTCATCGTGGGCGATTTCTGCTCGCAGGCCTCCAGCAGCTTTTGTAGGCTGGCCCGTTGTACGTGAATGTTCTCAATGCCGAGGAAATGGAATTTGATGTTCTCGTAAAAGGCCTCGTTCTCGTAGCCCTTGCCGGCGGCACGATTGGCCATGGCATTGATCTGCAAACAGCAATATTTGGGTCACAGGCGTAAGCTTTTATTTGCATATCTTTCGTCTTGTTTTTTTTATTTTTTTATTGGCACTTACGCGCGGTCGAGTATCCACAACGAACATGTAATCTGTATTGGGATTGGTTTTCCGTATGGCCTCCAGCATTTGCTCGTCCTCGAGACAGCGCGCACTGAAGCCCGATAAAGGTTGACTGCAACGGCATATGGACGCCTGTTGGTGGTATGGAGTTGTGTTTACATAGCTTTGGGCGAAATTTCTTTAGATGTTTACCTTGTTGTTGTGCAAATAGGTCAAAGCGGGCAGCCGACCCTTAGAACGAAATCGTGAGCTACTTATCAGCATTAATGTGGTCGCCTCTTTGGGTACATAGATCTGACGAGGATACGTGTCGCACAGCTCGTATTTGTCGTTCATGGAGCACAGTGTCCAGTTATCATTGGGCACCAGCATATGTTTAAATTCCGCCTCCAGCTTGAAAAAGTCCCAGCCCACATTTTTGGGGAAGTCATCCTTGGCCGGCTGATAGTTGAAGCAGTACAGCTTGTTGATAGAGACTGCGCGCACACAATTGATAAGAATGAGATGTCATTTATCAGGGAGGCTGTCACTCACCCGGCTGAAAGAGTTTGATCAGCGAAGTGTAGACATCATGGCACTCAGAGTCCTTGGGTATGACAAACGTCACCGACAGAAATGTCTTGCAGCGTATCAACAACGGAGAGCCGGTTGTGCTCAGCGGCAGCTTCTCGATGCTGGCTATATGCATGTGCAGAATCTGTTATGAGCCATGAGTGTGGGAAATTGGTTAGTCAGCGAACAATATAGACTGCCATAGAGCCACTCGCGAATGGCCATCTCAACTCATAATCACTCATCTTCAAGCGGACCTTTACGTGACCAGAGTTAATGGCCCAAAAGGCCGTTCTAGGCAGAGAAAAATCGATAACTAAAGCCCGCTCTCTCACTCATAATTGGCAACTGTCAGCCCTGAGTGGGCCAACTCTTAATTAACAGCGTGCCGTTAATATAGCTCACTTGTTGGCCGCTCTCGAGTTGCCACTTGTCGCGCCGTGGCAAGTGCATAATTGATATAATTATGGTGTGGCAATTAAAATCGCAATGCCTGAATGCATCAGGGGCGCTGAGCAGAGAACGAATTTCTAATTAGAAGCAGGTTTTCAGCCCAAGTTAAATAACGAAATGGTTGTATTATACATGACTATACATATACGTATATGCTGTGATATATGCTATGAGAGCAAGCAAAAGTCCGCATTCAGTTTTGGTACATGCTTTAAAACTGTTTTAAATACACCCAAGAGCTATGCGAGGAGCAGCCTCAGAGCTAGTAATTATCCTCGAGAGATTAGCTTTGAAATATCCATTTCAATTATGCTCAAGAGCTTAACATCGCTTTGTAATTTCAACTGTGCATAGAAATGCCACAGCAGTACGACTTTTCATGTTGATTTTCCCTCTATACCTCTACCTCTCCCGCTCTTGCACATCCTCTCGGCCAGAGAATTCTATATGAATGGAAATTGAATTGCAGCCGCTTACCAGCAATTGGTTTGTGCTATTGCCATTCAGTCAAGCAGGCAGTGTATCAGTGTGTCAGTCGGGCGGACAGACGGACAGACGGATGGGATGCCCATTTGGCATATTGGCAGCTGAATTTCTGTTGCTCTTTGAATGTTTCTCCTGTGTTTTGTATGCCTTTTCCTGTTGCTGTTTTCTATTGGAGCTTCGCTCGAGTGATATGCATACATATGTAATATAATGCCGCCCACGCCCCCCCCCCACACACACAAACACCCACACCCATGCTCAGTGTTGCCCAGTGGGTATACTGGCATTGTATTTTAATTTGTATTTATACAATGGGGCGTATGCGTAATCCGCGCTTGCCTGCTCATGTGTGTGCGGCTGTGTGTGTGTGTGTGTGTGTGTGGGAGTGGTTGGCCTACGCATTTTAATTAAATTTAAGCTCTGCTCGCCCTTAAAGTCCACACAAACTTTAATATGCACAACTTTTGTGCGCTTTGCGGCTCGTCAGCCTTGAGGCAAATTCTAAGAAAAGAAACTTTCCAGCCAAGTGGCCGGAAGAGCGGGCCAAACACACACACACACTCATACACTCACACACTCATTCGCACATGTCTTGTTTTGTGCCCAAGTACTTTAAGCCTTATGACAAATGCCAGCCCATGCAGGCTTTGAGTTGCAGCTTCTGCGCAAATATTTGCCGAGCGAGGTCAAAGGTGAACACGTACTCGGTTTCTGCATGGTACTTATATAATTTATAAATATAAATATACATTTTAAAGCATTTGAGTAAACACAAATAAATTATAAAGTTACTTTTCTTTTAAACAAAACTTTATTATTATTATTATTATATAATAAAAAATTCCTACAGTTATTTCATAATTTGCATTATATATTGTGGTTGCGAGTGGCCGTTATAAATGATGTGCATGCACATATAAATAAATCATGCTTTGTGGGTTCACTTTGGGAATATTTTCTGCTTGGCTTTTAAATATTTAAAATGAATAAATTCATAAAATGCAAAATTTATGTGGCCAAGCAACATGTTTGTGGCATGCTGCAAACAAAAATCTGGCATATCTGTGGGGTCTCCTGTATATTCGCAACACACATTTTCTTTTAGTCGAGGACAGGCACACACACACACCCACACACACTCCCATTCGGCCCCAAACAGAAATGGCTGCAAACTTTTTGCTTGAACTTGGCAGGGACCACCGCGTCACCTCAGCCCCAGCTCAAGGGTGAAGCAAACTGGAGGAGCACTCCAATCGGTTGGCCCATAAAATAATTGATGATGTCATGCGGGGTGCGCGCCAAGAGGTGGGACACTGTGGCTTACCCAGGTCTCCTTGTTGCTGTCGGGCTCCACAAATATCAAATGGGTCGCCGTCAGATAGAGAGTGCCGACAGTGGGATTTTTGGTGTTATAGCGATCAATCATGCGCACATTTTCCACCTATAAAATAAAGTACAACAAAAATAAGTAAAGTTGCATTGCATTAATCCAACTCTCACTGAAAAGTGGAAGCTCTATGAAAACATTTCACATTTATTGTTTGCCATCTATATGTACATTTGCTGACGTCAGCTGCGAGAGTGCCCCACCAATTGCACTCTGCAAGTGCAGCCACCCCAGCCGCCCACACAGAAGCAAAAGCAAACCTGAAAACTAAGTAAACAACATCAAACGGTTGAACATTGCCCGAGTTGTTGGTAGCAAAAGTTTGCCTTGAAAACTATTTAAGGCTACGCTTTATTCGCTTGAATTTGGGAAATTGTTTTTAGAAAGTTATTCACAATAATTATATTTTAATTTAATAATGAAAAGAGAGATGAGACATAGGGAATTACAAATGATATATAGTATAAATATATAGAGTCAATAAGCATAAACTGTTTAGCATTTTGTTGCTAAATATAACAGTCTGCTAACGGTTTGATCCTTGCTGGCAGAGAGAAGACTATGCGTCTAAGATTAGTATAACAGTTTGCTAGCAAGTATTATATGGTCACAATATCATTATAATAGTAAGCAGCAAAAGTAAGCTGATAATACAACCGTTATAGGTTTCATCAGTATAACAGTCTGCTGACAATATGCCAGTTACAATGTTTGACATCACTGCAAGTCATTTCAATTGGAAACCTCTTCAAGTATAACAGTTATCCCTAGAGCAAGTATAACAGTCTATCGACAAGAGCTACATTACATCATGCATTAATTCCTGCAAATCAATGCGAATCTTTTGAGTCAAGTTCCCTTTCGGTCTTTTCTCATCATGTTTTGAATTGTAAAACAGATGAGACAAATTGAATTACGAAGATTTATGCGACGCCAAGTGCATTTCCCCCAGCGGGAGCTGAGCAAGCGAATAGCCACAACAGCTGCATCGACTTACAGATTGATTACGTTCAAGTGAATCGATTGCAGTTAGCAATCAACTAGTGTCCGAGGTTCCTACTGAACTAATCCACTTACGAGTAGACGTCAGAGCAGAGCAGATGACATCAATAAGAAATGGTGGTAAGAAAATCCAGTTAGAATCCAATGGCTCAGCTCAGAAACGTATTGAAATGTTTCGGTCTAGTCAGACTGACTCTTATTGATAATAAGCATAATGGGCAATAAAAAATAAAAATGATCTGAGGTAAAGCCATTTCAAAGTCTTTGGCTCAAATTCCAGCTATGATGCAAAAACTGCGAAATTGGCATCAGCTGCAAGAAGATAACAATTTAAATATCAAATTTTGCTGCAGTGCAGAATGAGAGGAACGCAATGGCGCAGTTCCATAATGAGAAAGAATGACACCATCGCCGGATGCTCCCGGTTAGCCGACCTACATAATGCATGAGCAGGACTTTGCCTTTGGGCGAACGCCTGGCCAAAAAGGGAACGCTATGCTAGTAATTTGCATATTCCGGCGGCGAAGCAGAGAAAGGGAGAGTGTAAGAGAGGGAATAATAAAGGAAACATAGGGACGTTGAGAGGGCTAGGGGATAGGGAAATTGCGGTAGAAATTAGCTATGTTCCGCTTGATTACTTTGCTGTATTTTTGCCTAATGAAACAAAGGAAATTTGCTGTTGCTGTGGCGGCTCTTGCTGCCACGAGGGTCACCTTTTTGAGGACACTGTTGCCATTGTAGTAGACGGGCGCCTCGTTGAACTCTTCCTCGATCCAAGAGACGACCTTATCGGAGACAAATGGCGGCACTGGAACACCCCAGAGTCGTTTGCCGTCCGGCGGCTCCTCGGTCTCTGGTGATATATTATCAAAGCTGAGACGCAGCGCCGATGTCGGCGATAGTTGCCTTTCGATTTCGTTAAATTTATTCATGAATCTCGTAAAATCCATTGTCACACACAACCAAAATATTTATCTGTATATATTATTCTTGGCTTTCGGTAAGCGTTTATTGATTTTAAGTCAACATTAGCAGCCCTTGCTGGGCTTTTAAATCAAATCACGTGAGTCGAGTAGGGAACTTGCATGTGGGAACGCAACTACTTTCACTACTTTCTTGGTAAGACACACACACATACAGATAAAACGAAGCCCGTTACTTATTCGACTAGCCGAACATATTTATTTATGTATATACTATATGGGGCACTTTGATATTGGCTGGCGCTGCCACTGCCACTGCCACAAGCCCAGCTACTGCCGCGCCATGAATGAGTGTGTGTGTGTAAATGTGCTTCGCGTGAGTGTGTGTAGTAGCTGTTATCAAATTTTTGCCCAGAAGCAAAGCGCGAAGCTCATGCAACCGTTCCCGATACCAACTCCGCGATGACTGCGAGAGGCGCGCGCTTAAAAGCATGCTACGGGCGCCTGTTTGCGAATCGCTGCTGGGAAATTCTCTCAATAGGGAAATTCTCTCAAACAGTTTCAGATGATATACCAGGGAAAGGGACATCCATTGTACCCTGGGCTATGAATGAATGTGGGTAATGAATGAGAGTCCAGAAAGTATTCTCTAGAGCAATAAAAACGTTGTTGTCCGTTTATCCTAGGTATATTTTAAAGAAAGTGTCCCGGTTTAATTTATATCCGAAAGCAGAGCTTTAATGTTGCGTTATAGGGTATTTCATAGTCAATAGTTTTAACTTTTATGTATCGTACGGCACTTACGCTTGTTAATAATTCAATAATAAATTATTAAACTTACTTGATACTCACTTAATTACTGATAAGGTCAATTTATAAAATTGATTCTGCTTTGACCTTTGAAAGCACTTTTCTTTTATTCAATTAAAAACAACCAAACAGCTGATTGAGCAATTTGCGTGAAAACTGGCCGTAAGAGCAAGCTACGTTTTACGTTTGTGGTTATCGCAAGATTAGCCATGGAGTGCAATATCATCAAAGTGGTACGCCAAAAAAAGGGCGGCATTTTAACGAAACCGACTCTGATAAGGAGTACACGCTTTGATGTATTCATACATACATTTACGTTACGCGTTAACGTTATTCAAATACGCTTGTGATACACGTTGACGCAATTATCTGCGGCAGTGTATAAGATCGTTTACAGTCGTGGAACAACGTTAAAAGTAACCCTCTATGTACGAGAACAAATGGGATGTTATTAGTGATTCTGAGGATACCGCTTATGCGCATGAGTTAGGGCTATGTTTATGTACATATGTTGAAAACAGGTGTAAGAGGCATACCGCAGAACACCAGTTGGACTGAAAGTCTGTCGGCCTTGGCCCCACCTTTGGAGTGGGTGGTGCAAGGGTTGGCCTGAGCCGGGTCACACAGCTTACTGTTGTTGCTGTTACTGTTAATAGAACAGGAAAAGGTTCTACCTGACCATCGATTTTGAATTAAACATAAAAATTTTCATGTGGATGACTCACAACTGAGCGCAGGATTCGTTCGCAATATTGATAATTTCCTTATCGCAAATACATCTACATTCTTCGCTAAATCCGGAACTGATTAAATTTACATACCTTTGCCAACTTTATGTCGTCCATTGTTTACGTTTTTTTATCGCATTCACTGTATACCGAATATTTGAAGCACTTGACCTACGCGAGACGGCACCGATTTCCACCTGCGCGGCGACTTTAATTTAGAGTTCACGAACTAATTAATTTAGACTTAATATATTTTGCTGAAACATATTGCAGTTTATAATAGTTATAAATTGGTATTGTTGATATCCTATCGATACAACATTCTTCGATATAATACTATTGTTCTGGCTGCACCCAATATTATGGCGGTTGAGCGATAGGCAATGGTAGTCGATTTCTACTTCAGAGTTGCCACTTTCAGCGAATTTGTCTGGTTGCAAAGATTATCTCAAATTTAAATATAAACAGCGGTCAAAACTCATTTAATCAACAAACATCGCACAAGAAGCTATAAAAACTGTAACAATAAGTGCACTTTCTGCTGTGGGTTTCTTTTCTAATTATCCGTGTAGTGTATCAATCCCTCCTATTTGCGCAAACCAACGTATTTGGTCCAAACTCCTTTGTTATCAAAATATGGTTTGTTTCGCGAACAAATAATTGCTTCCTTAAAAATGGCAGCATATGTTAGGGGTAGAGACAAGTGCTTATAAAGATTGTACAGAAATTCGTATATCTGAAAAGAGAACATATTATTAAAATGATCGACTAATATAAACGAGTTCTAACCTTAGCCTCCTGGTCCTTCCAAAAGATATGATCACATAAAAATTGTAAACTCTCCGGGAACAGTGTAAGCCGATCCTTGCTCTCGGTAGCCACAAGGTCTACACTTCCCAGAAGTACGGCACAGCCGGACAATATGTCCACAGCTAGTATAAAAATATCCACCAAATAAAGCGCGCGATTGAGCTTTTCTTTGTTGGAAGCTTCAGCAAGCAACATTTGAATTTCGAGAAAGATTTCCATTATCCAGTTGCACGCATGCTCATCGCTATTAAAAGCATACAAGGTGCTGGCCAGATGGCGATAGAAGAAAGGACGCTCCTCCACTCGACGCTCGTAGGCATCTATAATGGGCGCTAGCCATTTCAAAGGATTCGGCAGTTTCTCGTTATATAGCACCAGATAACACCGTATTATTGTTGCCTTTTTCAATTTTCCAGCCGGCGTTTCCCACCAATTGGCTGGAGTGGTTAGTCCATCGATGGCATTCGGATGGAGAACGGATACTACTTCAGTGTATCGTTCAAATAACCTTGAATCAAGATTCATAGAGTCCATGTAACGCTCTACAATGAGCGTGAATACATCTAGCACTTCAGGTACCTCACATTTTTCCGTAAATATATACCTCACGCTATCTAAGAACTTTTCAAACAGGCAGCCTGGTAAGTAGATTCTAGCGTTAGTTCTAATAAAAAATAACTGATCGATAGCTCACCCTCAGCAAAGTCATTTAATTGCGATTCCTTGAAGCAGTATACAGCGACTTTCTCGGCAAAGTTTTTTAGTACTTGGAGGCTCACACTGTTACCGATCTCGGGCAGCAAGGAGAAAAGAAGCAGCAGATCTTCCTCAAAGCAGTTCGGTTCAAAATCCACCAGAAAGTTCTCAAGTAGCCGCCGAGCGGTGCCGCTTTGCATAGCTTGGTTTTTGGCTATCATAATACAATATTTTCGGGCATCAAATGAAAGATGAAAGAAGCTCGTCAAGTGACTCCAGTCTATCGGAGGAATCGGCTTTGCGAATCGCTTGGATAAAGAGCGTAATGCAAAGGTAACTGCATAAGGTTCCGGCACATAGTCACCGAATCGACTCTGATTCACCAGATAGTTACTGACAGCTCGTAATGGACTGCTGGCAAACAAACCGACCAGTTTACGTGGCTCCGGTTTGCCTTCGGGTAGCCGATAGACGCCGCTACGAAAGCCCCTTATTTCGTTCCCAATATAGTGGGCGACCAGGTCTGCGGCTGCATCACCGCACTCGGGCCGTATTTTTTGCAGTAGCTGTACCCATACTTCACCTGGTATGGGCTCCGATTGCTGCTGCTGCAAATTCAGCAACTCACGTCCATTTATAGCTGCACTCGGTGCAATGTCAAAGCAAAATTGCTGCGGTATGTGCCGGAGGCTGAGCGTGTTGCCCGGCTCGTAATTCTTGAGGGCTGCTAGGGCATGTCGTACCTGTGTGGCATCTGTGTTGGGTCGGCTAATAGCTTGCCACAGTTGTTCGATTGCGTCGTCAGCCAGGTTTTCATATTCCAACGTCGGAGTTTGCAGCAGCGGCACCAGACCAAACAGGTGGTAAAGCGACTTCAGCGTCTGTGGACGCTGTTCATTACGAAACTTGCTGCCCAGCGCCTGCCAAGTGGAGGCAATGTTAACGGTATGACTATCACAAAGTGCATAAATTGCGTCTAGAGCCAGCGACGTTGCAAGATCGCCTGATTCATCCGTGCAGTTGTTTAACGTATTGCTCAAATGTGGCAACAGCTCCGAACCGTGCAACGTGGGTCTACGGAGGAAATAATAATGAGGGTTCACATATGAAAAGTTTTGCCATGAACTCACTTTTCCTGACAGATTTCGCGCATGGCATATGTTCGAGCGATCTCCATCTCCCAGCGTTTATCATTATCTGGCAACGGCTGGGCAATCTGTTTCAACAGAAAAGGATAAGTACGCGTCTCTACGCGCCACAGCCGCAGGTATAAGTCCACACAGAAGGTGGGATTCTCAGTGGACAGAGTACGAATGGTGCTCAGTATCATGGGCACATTATCCTGGAAGAAAGCCTTTAGTATAGATAATTATTGGTTAAGGCTTGTTCACGTACTTTAGATACGGAAAAGTTTGCTAGGCCACGCAACAGCTCCAACTGAAGTTCCGGATTGTACTCGTGGGCGAGCTTGTAGATGTATGTCATAAGAAAGTCATAGGCAATATTCTCATTGACCTTTATGATCTGCAATAGGACCTCGTAGATCTTGAACCAACAATCAACGGGCGGTTCTCGCGACAGGAAGAGCGCGCGAAGAAATAAATGAAGACGTTGACAGAAGGCCGTATTGGCCTTTACGTTCAGGGCATCCACAAAGGCGAAGACATCCTTGTTATCGGCCACATCGAAGGACTCAACCAGATTTGCCAGATCGAACGCAATAGCTATATCGGGATGATAGTTGCGAATATTAGCTGGTTGTAACTCTTTTGTGCAAATTCGAGTGGCAAATTCTGCCTCGCCTTCCTGTGGTGCCTTCTGCTGGTCGAGCACGCGCTGGAAAATTTGATGCGCCAGCGCCAAGCCCTCTGCGGGTATGAATGCAGTCTGAGACATCCACTGAATGATGCCGTCCAGACACATGTTCAGAATGTATTCATGGCCACAGCGCTCCTGCACCACCACAAATGCAATAATGCGCAGTAGATCGGCCAGATAGAAGGGCGACAGCACGTGCAAACACTCAGCGAGCAGCACCAGCAGTACGTGATAGTGATTTCGTGTGTGCTCCCGTGTGGCATGCAACACGCGCAGCAGGCACTGCATGCTGGGACGCGGATCGATGCCAAAGTGGGCCAACTGCTTGATGAGTTGCGCCTGGTATATGCACAGATCGATAGACTGGGCGTAGTCCGACTGCTGCAGAAAGTAGTCAATGGCCTCGATGACCAGTATGCTTGTGCACAGGCAGGTGCCGGCATTGTTAAACTTGCTCCATGACAACAGCTCCTGCATGAGTGCTCGTGCCTCCGGCTGGTTCTTGCTCAGTCCAAGAATGCACGTCCAAAGGGGTTTCACATCTTGCATCGTCTGGGGATTACAGAGCACGTAAAGAAATACGGGACGTAGAAACTCGATGCTGTAGTTTCTAATGCTGCAGATAAAATATACACACGGATTCTTTAGTATAGGGTATAAAGGATGCTTAGCTCATGCTTACTTCTGGTCGTGATGTTGGCATATGCCGATAATCTTATGGCTCAAATCGTGCATGTTGGTGCTGTTGTGCTGCAGCAGGGATATCAGCGGATGTAGTTGGGTCTTTAAGCCATAGGGACACTTATACGATTCCTTGTCCTTATCTGTCAGCAGGGAAGTCTTCCGTTTCAGGTTCAGCAACTGCAGCCCCAGAATACTTTCCATAATTATGGCAAAATGCATTTGGCTAAAATTAAAGGATCATAAAGTTTTAAATCGCCTTCACAAACTGCTACTTAAAGTAATAATGGGGATTCTCGACTATGTTTAATATAGGTGTGCGTGTTCACTAGAACAGTGGCCGATGGAAGCGAAGAGAGGTTGTGCCTTAAAATTGCAATTGCCTGTCTGTGGCTGCAGGTACGGCAAGGTAGATTAATATCGGTTGCTAGATGCCATTAAGGCTGCAAGAGTTTAACTAGCGTTTAACACCCACTTCCGTGACGCCAACACCAATACTAATGCAAACACTCGCCAACACACACAAATACAGAAGCAATCATGAGGGTAGGGCTCGGGCAAATCGTTTTGCGTTTGGCGCGATAATTACAACCCACGCGGCGTCCACATTGGCTGCTCGCCTTAATTGCCGTTTCAGTTGCACGAGGAGGCAATTAATATGCAATCCTTTTTAGTTGCACCTGCACTTGGCTCTTATCAAGGTTAATTTCTGTATTACATGCTGTTTACTTTTCCCGTTCTGATTGTTGTTGCAACTACTGATGTTGCTTGTGTTGGGGGCGAACGTCCTTCGAATGTGAAAACATTTCAAGTTCAATGCCACACTTGTTTCTCTTCGGTATGCATATCAAATATTTGATTGCCACGTTGCTGGCGCGTAATTTGAATATGGTCAGTTGTAGCCGCAAGGCCAAGACGCTGTCCTTGATGTATGGCTTCCTCTGGGAGTGGTCGCGTTACGGAAATGGCTAATAGATTTTTGCTTTTCCTTTTTTCTTTGTGTCCTGCATACCTAATGCGTATATTTCAATTGTTTCGCGTCACTTTTGTTGCTCTTGCTGGGATTGGAGCTGGTCGGGATTGCGGCCATTGGGTCAGCAGCAGGAAACTATGTAAATTGCTCACGCACATCGCAAGTCAATGCCAATGTGCGCGTAAAAGCGTTAACAATTCGCATTTCCTAGCTGCTATGGCCCGTATTTCATTTTCGCATTTGACACGACACATGCAATGAGCTGAAGTGCCATTTAATTAGCCATGCTCCCTGCGGAAGTGCGAGGAACACGCTGGTGCGCATGGGCACTGACATAGTCAGAGGCGAGCCCCCAACAGGATTGTTAATCAAGGGCTGCAACTAATCGTCCAATTGCCTGGCATGCGCCTATGCAGACAGCACGGTAATTTACGCTCCATTGTTACCAATTTTGCACTGTTGCCAATAGCCAGCCCCTCAAACGGAAATGCCCGGGCAGGGCGCGCCCATTGGATATCATATGAGTGTATATATGTGAGTGTTTTATGAGTATGTGTGTTGTTCTGCATACCCGGACTTACCCTGCATTGGGAAGCATTGATAGGAGCGTGTTTTGTACACTGTTGGCATCTAGGACACCCTCGTCGGTTAGTCGGACCAGCGTCTGACAGCTCATCAGACTGAGTTGCATGTGTTCGTGTTTGCATTGGGCTTTAAGGAAGTCAATTTCCTTGATTTGGTGTTCGGCCAACTGTTTCTCCTTGGATTCGACGATTTTATTGTAGATCTTCTCCAAGCAAGAGGCTAATTTTACCACCGAGCTATTGGGTTTAATGCTGTTGAAGTCCTCCATTGCAGCGTCGTTTAAGCTAAAAAGGTAAACGGGAACGACAACTGTCAGTTAAACGGGACAACTTTATAAGCTAGTTATTCGCTTGTGAAGTTTACTTCCTCGAACAATCACACACACAAACTAGCAAACAGAATGGGACAAAATTTATTGTTTGCTTGGGCACTACAACTTCTCTACTTCCAAATATAACGACGACCGTCCTTTCGCTTGCTCGGCCACGACTAGAATGACGGCGCGGCCGTTTTTGAATGCTTGAGGAACGACAAAATCCACGTCGCTCGCCTTCTCACCTACTGAGTAGTGCAGTGAGGCACTTTGCGCGTGCTCTTAATATGCCGGTCGTTCGCTCTGTATGTAGCTCATATATAAGTAATGCTAGTCGATAATTATTCTCTTCAGAGCAGTCAGATTTTATGTATTTATATTATCTATGATCAATTGTTTTTTGCGGCACAAAGTAAATTGTAAACAAACTTCTTGGCGAACGCGAGCACAGCAGATGATACGCAAAATAGAGAAACGTAAGCGCAAAAATGAGCAATAAGCAAAAAACAGCTGAGAAAGTATCAACGTAACGTTAAGAAATAGGTACGTAGCTAAGTGAAGGATACGTAACGTTATGAATTTGAATTATTCATTTGAATCGATATACACACATATATAAGTAATGAAATGATAAGCCTTTATCATTATGTATAAGTATATTGGGAATAACAATATTTATTTAGACACATATATTTATTTTACAATATTTTTTTATACGCTTATTGCCGTCATTTTTCGGACTCGTTTAATTAAAAATTAATTTTCAAATTTATTTCGCAAGAAATTCCCTTATTCTTTTTTAATATGCTGCGCGAGCTTGCGAAAGTCTCATACTTCATGCCGCAGTTGATTTACGCTTAGTTAAGCTGCTACAACTTTTTGTGCTTCTCTTTCAGTTAATTGACTTTATGCATTTCTGCAAAGCGCCCTGCCGTAAAATAAAATTAATTATGCTCCTGCAGCCATAAAATGTTGCCAGCCAAAGGGGGAAGGGGGCGAGCACAGACTCAAAGTTGAATGCTCCGAAGGTAAGCAAATCTCATAAATGAGACGAGCCGGCATTAAAAGTACAGAAGTTGCTCTGTGACCCAAACGAAACCTACATATAAACTTAGCAAATAAAATGAGCATCGCAAAATACGAACTGCAATCGTTCACTGCTCTGCCGCAGCCAACGTAAGGGAAAACGGCGAATGCGAATGTGAAAGCTCAAAGGTTGAGATAACAAAAGCGTTAAACGGAGACAGGCCAACATCATTTCCGTTTCCTGCCCAAAAGCCACTAAGAAAACTGAGTAACAAATTTTCATTTTTCTCATTTAGGTTCTTTTTCTGCTTCTTCTTCTTCTTCCTTTACTCAAGCATGGCCATGGCGACTTATAATTTTATTACGGCATCGCGATGCACAGCTCAACCTGCGAAATGCGCCGTGAAAGTTTTCTCTTTGCTGGGTGTTTTCCTTTAAAGTTGCTTTTCCGCTGCGGCTCAACTTTTCACATCTCATCGTGAGTGGCCAACGTCATCAAAGGAACACAGTAAAAAAAAAAACTCGATGCCATCACCAAAAGATTTCAACGCCATCAGCTAAAGATTCATTCTACCACAAACCACAAACTTTATGTCTTGCATTTCTCTCTTTAGAGTTTGAGGGTCATAGCTTTAAGTTTTATGCGTTGGCTGACTTTCATTTGGGGTGGGTATTTAACATGCGATTAATATGCTCGCATTAATGAGGCCAGTTCCCTGGTATTATATGGGCCCATTTCAAATGAGTTACGACCGTTTGTTTTGGCATACAAATAAAGAAATTTTATGGAAATTCTTTGGATATTAGCATTTAATTGCTTCAACTTTTACACATAAGTCAAGACATTCCCTTGGACTGAAATCTAAAGTTTATTCAATGATAGATGATCATTCGAAGTAAATCATGCGAAGTTAAGTCCATTGAAAGAGGCTCCGATTTGTAATTGGTTTTAAATTTTCTTTAATTAGAGATTCTATCACCTGAATTCGATGATCGAAATCTCGTTAGCAATTCAATTAACATTACAGCATTTTTCGGTCAGCTGCACTGAAATCTTATTTTAATTGTTCCAATATTATATTGTATTATATTATACTATGTAAATGCCACAAAAGCAACTCATTTACATATCCGTATGCATTTGCATAAAATGTGTCACACGCTTGTAAATGTCAGGCCAAACACGTTGGGATAGAGCGAGAGAGCGAGCGAGCGAGCGAGCGAGGGACACAGGGAGCGATTGTGTGTGCGTTCATGTACTCTGTTTATGTTGCTGTTGATATAGTGAGTTCCTGCCGTGTGGCACGTGGCAGGCCAAATTTGCATATGGCTACACAGCATAAAGACTTAAGCCCTGGGTTGAAATCACATTGCCTCAATTAAATGGTGTCGACTTATTAATTATGCACAAATTCACCTTCACATACACATACAGAGCTTATATGTGTGAGCTTATACAACAATCTGAAGATTAAAGTAAAATGAAGCCAAAGAAAACTAAAATTACTTGCTGCATGCCTACGCAATGAACTTCCTACAGAGGGCATATAGGCGTGGGCGTGGGCGTGGGTGTGGGCGTGGGTGTGGGCATGGACGTATGAATATTTATATATTCACCTGTTTGCACTCAATTTCGACAAAGTTAAGCAATGAATATTTATTATGGATCGCAAACCGCCGACAGGCAATTTTATACTTCGCAGCATCGACACACACATATACATACACACAACACTCAAGACTTGTTAAGAAAATTATCTGTTAATCTGGCAATTAGTTTGCGAAGACAAGTTGCTAATTGGATTTAAATCAGGGTCCATAACAATGCACAACATCAGCTCAACTGCAAAAGGCGAACGGCTGCAATGAGTGACGGGAGTGCAACAATTTCTCGGGACTGAACTTCGATAAGCTGTTTAGTTCGAATCAGAAGTATTTACGTAGCTCGGAGCTAGCGAATTTGCTGCATGCGTGGCTCAGAATATCACGCATACGGCACGTTGTGCGGCATTCGCTGTTGCCTACCTTTCGGCGCACACAAAGTGAATTCGCGTAGGTATGTGTGCAAGTCTGTGAGTGCTCTGCGTGTGTGTGTGTGTGTGTGTGGGTGGTTGGCGGTACATAACTTGCCTCATGCTTTATTTCCTTTCAAACTGAGCTACAGAAAAAAAAGAGGAAACGCACGAAAAAAGCAAAGAAACCGTTGAGCGCTTGGCAGCCCGAAACAAAGCTAAGGCAAAAAACCTTTTCAATTTTCAACTGGCTATTTATTTTCTAAATTAGAAAT
>JABVZX010000001.1:9580958-9592200 GCA_020883565.1 Drosophila pachea
CAATTCGGCTCGGGATGATAGCAATCGCGTATACGCCCCTTGGGCTTGAGTTGATGTGCCGCAGACCGGTTACGACTCCATTATGCTACTCGGAATGAAGCCGTTATTTCGGGTTGCAGTTGACCATAAAGTCGCGGCTGACGTTGAATACGCTTCGCTTCAGTTTCCATTTCGGTCGCACTGAAGTTTTGTGGCATGGGCATGGCAATTGCATCACTTGATGGACTCACCACTTTAAGCCTGCTCTGGCTAAATCATATGCCAAGTGGTTAAAAGGCCGCAAAAAGCGAAGTGGACAAATAGCCAAATGGCCATTGGGTTTGGTTCTTCTTTGTTTTTGTTTTTTTTTTTTTTAAGCTTTCTTAAGCTGGCGAAACGTTGCGTTCTTTTTTTGTTTTATTTATGTGTTCTTTGGCTAATAAGCGCTCATTAGATATTCAAATGACAGCAACGGCGGCTCATCGCAGGCATCGGGCCAAACCTATTGGGCTTTTGTTCGATTCGCTTGACCACGCAGCTGCGGTGAACGTGCCTGGTAAATTTAAATCCGTGAGGAAAATGAAATGACCAGAAAAAGGGCCAGAAAAAGGGGCGCATTTGAAAGATAATTCTAATTAAATACGCTAAATTTGATCCGTCCGATTTCTTATATTTGCATTTGATTTAAGCCTTAACTTTCCGATTTGCGAACATTAATTCCAGTTATTTGCCCTACGTACTTTTAATCATTAGTCACTGACATTGGAAAAATTTCTAAACGCGTTTGCTAATTGATTCTCGAGGCACACAATCAAATCAAGTATACGCACATATATACGGCTTAATTATCCGATATATCTCTAACAAATTCAGAGCGTGAGTTGCCTTTTGCGGCTAAGTAAGACTTAATACGTGTTCGTAAACAAGTTTGCATCGACATCGAAACAGATGCTAGCATTTTGAGATCAGTTAATATTGATAAAGAATATTTTTAAGGTAAATGTACATAAATATAATATACAAGTCGCATATGACTTGCATATGTGGCTGGCAGAAGAAGAACAACTGTCTATAATTTTTTAAAGTTCATTTTTGTGAGATGAAGAAGAAATCGCTATTAATATAAATATTGCATTTCCTATTTCATGTTTCGGACGGGCTTTTCATCTTTGTTCTTTAATCTTTTACGTGTCATTATTAAATTGATTTCTTTAATCATTAATTTCTTCAGAAGAGTGACGTCCCGCTGATATGGGTGTGGTTGCAGGCTGTTCACATTGCCGCTGGCGCTGTTTGTTTTGTTTTTATTTTGTGGAGTGTGAAAGCTGTTGACATATTTATGCGGCGCTCGAAAGTATGCTACGCTTTATGCTCGCTATTTCCTCATGAATTAATTATTGCGCCAAAAGCGTTGCCTACTCTTAGGCCGGCCATGAAAATGTAAATGAAATGACCAGCATTTTCTATTGAGTTGCGAGCTTAAATTTACGTTTCCACACATATACAAATTTAAGTTTTTGAATTTCAAGAAAAACTCTTCTTATACACAAGATTCACTTGAAACATATACAATGTTTTTTGGGATTACAAGTATATTTAAGAAAATACTTTCCACTCAAAACTGTGTGGTATGCAAATTACACACATATACATTTGATAGCTACATACTTTTTGTGCAGTTTCTCGGAAAATTATATAAATACGATTAAACTAGGCTTACAACAATTTTACATATATCACAAAATTCAACACTAAATCGAAAACAACTAAGAGCTAATAAACCGCAAAACACATACACGAACACATGCATACACAGACATGCAAGCTAAACAATTACGAACATTCACACAGACATACAGACAAACAAACACTTAGAGGCTTAGCCCATAAAACACCACGTTGAGTTACGTGTGCACCTTGCCCTTGCCCGGCCGAAGGTCAGAGTTCAACTACAAACTAATTACGCATAATGCAAACGTAAATGTAAATGCTGAATATTGAGCTCCTGCTCAACTACGCCAGCTCCTCGCGCATTTGCTGACGCTCAGGGGTGCCTGGTGCGGACAACCGTAGGCCGCCGGGTATGGCCGCCGGATGGGCAGTGGGTAAGCGAATGGGCGAGTCCGCCTGGATGGTCACTGATTTCTGTACACCCTCGGATGTCTGACGATAGCTGCCCGTTAGCCTACCCACCAAATTGTTGACGGCTCTCAAAGTGGATATGGGTATCTGTAGCAAAAGAAAGAGAGATACAGAGAGAGAGAGAGAGAGAGCAGCTGGTTAGGTAACGAGTCCGCTTTTGAATTTTGAATTTTCAGAAACGTACCTCGAAAATGCTATCGATGAGGGGACGCAGGCTGAAGAATGGGTAGCTGGGTTCGGCTGCATTGTTGCCCGTAGCACTGGCACCGCCGCCGCTGCTGCTGCCGCCACCCAGGTTCCCCAACACCAAAGCTGCATTCTGCTGCGGTTTCTCGTACTGTCCATACTCATGGCCCGGATAGAGCAGCATATTCTGCACAGGCATCGGTTGCAGCAGCGTCTGAAAGTGGCATCAAAAAACACTTTAATTGGCACATGAAAAGTTGGCTTTAAACACAGGTTTTTAATCGAACGCATAATTAATTGAATTCAGCTTTTAGAGATTCACAATGCAATCAAAGTATTAAAAAAGGTGTAAAGTTAATTGATTGAAAAAAGGAGAAAAATCGGATTATTGGCGAAACAATGCAAGGAGAGATAAAACGATATATATATTGGTTCTTAACTGACAAAATCTAAATAAGAGTAGAATTCATGAAGACTCTCATTATTCAGCTCTTATGCGCTTATTAAAATGCTCTCAATATTGTTACTCTCATTGAATTTTGGGTAGCGCTCAAAAGTATGCAACGCGAATTCATTGAATATGTGCTTGCGTTTGGAACGAAATGAAATTGACTAAGTGGTGCTTACTTACTTCGTTGATGAGCACCAGCTCGTGGCGAGGTCCTCTCGCATAGCCGGTGACCCGAGTGAACTCTGTGACCAGATGCGTCATAACCACCAGCAGAACAAACCACACAAAGCGGTCCATGGCTGTAATAATTATCTGCAAAGAGTCACAGAGAATAGAAAATAAACATATCGATTAATTAAATATCAATCATAAACTCTAGAGCTCTGGCACGTACGTCGTTGTCGAAAGTCATTGTCGACTGTTTTGGCAGCTGGTATCGCACATTGATCTTGCAATTAGTTGTCTGTATAGTGAATTGCTATTGCAATTACCAAAAACTGAAAACTCAAAGTCAAGTTGAGACGCCGATCCCAACTCAGCGATCGGGCCGCTAGCTGCGTTCTGTGGGGTATATGCAGCCAGCTGAATGGTTTTGTGCTCAGCTCCATCGGCTATTCGAGTCTTTGCAACATGAAACTGATTCAAAGTTGTTGCTCAGTGCTGCCAGCTGCTGTAGCTGCTGCAGAGATTCTAAAATGTGGATTAGCACAAGGCCAACACGGCGTGTGGCGTTTGTCAGGCGTAACCAGTTTTCAGCTGCGCTTCATGTGCAGCAAGCAGCAAGCAGTAAGGCAGCAAGTTTTTCCACTGCCCGCACATTTTCCG
This sequence comes from Drosophila pachea, assembly GCA_020883565.1. NCBI lineage: Eukaryota > Metazoa > Arthropoda > Insecta > Diptera > Drosophilidae > Drosophila > Drosophila pachea. The sequence goes on from JABVZX010000001.1 coordinate 9,584,542, forward strand.
CGCGCTTGGATCTGTTTCGAAAGCCGTCTACAAGCACACAACAGGCGCTCGGCCAAGGCGAGTGGCAGCGCGGCCAAGCGGCGTATGAGCAATAACACTGGACAACCGTTAAGCCTCTCTTAAACTTGTACATTTTAATTTATATTACGTGTTTTTTCATCACTCTTATTCTATTTTGTTTTTACCATAATTTCATATTATTTTTGTTGTTGTTTACTTTAATATTTTATTGTTATTTGTGGAGCTCTGTTTTGCGTTCCTATCATAATTTTTACTTATTTTTGATGTCTTTTATTTTCGTCCATAATCGTAAGCTGAGCGAATAAATTACTTTAAAATTGTTGCACAGTGTTGTTTTGGGTAAACTAATATCCATTAAAACAGAAGTTCAGGGGTCAACAGAGTGCAAGTCAACTCGATAGCTGCTTAAATATCTAAAGCATATTGAGGTACATTCCGCTTGAGTGACAGCTCATTCTCCCCTTTGTTGACTCTACGCAGCGTTTATTTTGCTGATTATGCTTGCTACAACTAGGGAGACGGGCGGAGGCAGGGATGCGGTCAGTGGCAGGGGCCATTTGTCAAGCGGCACTGACTTTGCATAGTTGGCCGTGTTGGACTTGCCCGGCCGAGGCTGATTGTACAATTTGAAGTTGTAGTTGCCTTCACATAGGCGACTTTGCTTGTAGAATCTGCCACAGCCTTGACATGGTTCATCAAAGGAGGTGCACGCCGGTACGCCGGGGGAAAGGGGAGGGGGTAATTAAGAAAATAATTAGGCAAATGTTAGGTTTGGCCCTGACCCTTGACATGGCCGGGTCAAAATATTCTGTTTACTCATTTTGTGTGCGCAAAACAATAAAATGCAAAAACACACACAAACACACACACACACACACGCACAACAAAACGAATCGGCACAAAAAAGGCTAACAAAAACATTGAACAGTTAAATGTTGAAATTATTATCATTCGCTTAGGAAATGCATAAATCAAGAAGAACTTCGTGATTCACTGAAGCGTCAAGCTGCAGACTTGAGGAGCGGCCACAAAAGGAAAACATATAAATATAGACTTGAGTATTAAAAACATTTTGAATTCCCTCGAAACTGACTGCCAAATACTCGGCCAGCACTCAATGGGATATGGGAGTGTATTATCTAAATTCCTGGAAAGTGGTGAAGACCTTTGTATTGTCTTGGTCTGTAAAACACATCTTACGTGGGCGCAGTCATGGGCAAGTTCTTTAAATGAGTCAGTCTCTGACGCACATGTTCTAAAAGAAGACTAGATTTCGACGTAGAACCAGATTCAAATGAATGCAGACTCAGACGGTAAATTTTAATTAGATTCGGACTAAGAGTGCGCTGTAGACGCAGGCTGACAGTGAGAAGACTCTCATTGAGAGTCGGGCTAAGACCTCGACGTCAAACTCAGACTGACCTTGAGGGTTGGCATTAAGAGTAGACTAGATAGACTCGAGTAGACTCAGCTTGAGACTTAGAGTCAGGTTTAGACTCTCTCCCCTCCGACTCTGAAGCCCCGCCTAGACTCAACTGTTGCAAGGGATTCTAATTGACGCAACAATATGCCCGTGCAGCGTCATGTGAACCGGCATCTGGGCATCACATTTATATGCGGGCTCCCAGCTAACTTGGACTAGTTGCTAGACTGGGCGTGGCAGTGTGCTGTGTCTTAAAGTTCTGTGTTATTTATCGTTAATATGCACATTTTGAGTGGACAACGAAAGTGCTGGCGGCAGACCGAAGCAGAGCTTTAAACTTGGCCGAGACGCAAACACAATCAGAGTTTTCATGTGGCTTCATGTTTATCAATAAATGATAATGGTCTTGCCAGAGATGTGGCATCATATTATTTAGTTTGCAACCATAAATGCGGCACACAGAATCTGGTTTGTCGTCTAATTAGATACCTTTTGTTGGATACAATATTTTTGATTTGTATGTAAAGCTGAAATTGACATGTTTCAGCTGCACTTCTCGCTCCAGCTGGATATTCCCGCAACGGGTTTTGGCAACTGCTGGGGAATTGCTGTACTAAAGTATTTACCCAAAGAGCTTATGTGAATGAATTTTCATTTGTGTTGTTTGGTTTCTCTGGGTTATTTAATTTCAATTTGTTTTGAGCTTGGGAAAATTCAATTTTTGGTCTTCCTCTGCACTGCATCACAACAAAGTGCTGCAGTACTGCAGTGCGTATACGTAATGTGCGTGGAATTGGCAACTGGCAACTGTGGCGTCTGCAGAGTGTTTACGCCTCAGCTTTTATATTTGTGTCATTTGTTTATTTCTGCTGTCGTCTTCTTCCTCTTCTATTCATTATTTACTTGGCTATGCGATGGATGACATTTTGTTTACGAAGCGCGCAAAAATCTTTTGTTATTCTTGCTGAAAACTTTGGTAAATATTAAAAGCGCAAACAGGGCCAAAATCGCGCCGAAAAGCACATAATGTAAAGTGGATAAATGTCTGCCATCTCATTGGAGTTCGAGGTGCCAGGATGTGCAACAGGCACGCACACAGGCAGCCCCGACCATATAGATATCTACTTTAAAGCCCATTCGCGCTCTGTTTGCCTTAGGCCAACAAAAGTTAATTATTCTGCTGGCGCGGCGCACATTTAGAATATTTATATAATGAATATTTATATGTATATAGACGTGCGTGTGTGCTGGCTGATTAAGTCGAAAGACAGTTAGGTCTTTAAGCTGTATTCGCAATGATAAGCTCAAATCGATTTTATCTGGTTTCGGTCAGCCGGCGCAAAGCACGTTGGTAAACAGAAGAAGATTATTTAAGGCACTTGCAGAGCCGGCTAATACCTTAATCTCTTGTTATTGCTGGAGCTTCAATTGATTCAATTGAAGTGCAAACTTATGACTTATGTGGAAATCAAAATATATTTACACATCGTTTCTATAGTGAATCTGAGTTGCCTTTGAATAATATTTGAATTTGTGTAATTTCCAGGGAATTCGCGTGGCAATCCGGAAATCCTCGCTCAAATCTGATCAATTCTGGGAATATTCAGTTTCAGCAGATTCGCATTTTAATTCGTTGTAATTTGCATACAATGCTTCCGGCTGGAGGCCAAACAAGCGCCTCGGGCCGAATTCGCATCCGTTCTCAGCGTTTCGTTGCTTTCTAATTCCATTCCATTTTCATTTCCATTTCCATTTCCATTTCCATTTCCATATCCATTTCCATTTGCTCACTCACAGGGGTATTGGTATTGGTATTGATTTGCTTGCTGGCCCGCAGCTATTTATTGTTTATGGTTCGTTGACGCAAAATTAATACTAATTTCGTTTTAATTATAAAGATAAAGCCAACTTTTTGTTTGGTAAAAGTTTTCCCCACCATAATCAAAAGCAAAAGTGTTAAAACGGGTTTTACTTCTTTTTCCTTTTTTAGCTGCTTTGCATAAATTTTGCTTTGGCTTCGCCATCTGCTGGCTGCTTTGCTTCAGCAGCTGTTCGCCGTTTGTTTACAAGCTATTTGTGTTTATTAATTATTCATATTATAAAGACTTTTGCGCCTCAAAGCCGGCGCATCGGTTAAGCGTGCTCCAGTTACAACAAATTCTGTGGCAAGTTTTGAGCCACGGCGATTGCCCCGGCCAAGAGTTCACTCAGCATTCAGTGTCTGCTCTTAATGAGCCAGCACTAATTAGCAGTTGGCCGCAGCAGTTGAGTGTCTCTTCAAGAGGCGCCCCTCTTCGGCCCCTCGCCTGTTGCCTCTTCTCGCCTTTCTTTCGTTTTTTTTTTTTTTTTTTTGGCAAAGCAGGAACTCACCTCGTTCGTGATATAGACACTGCGCGCTGCCATTTTGCCAACTCAGCTTGTAACACTATTGATACCGATACAGATTTGGCGATACCACTGCCACTGCCACTGCGACTGTGACGGCGACGGCGACTGCGACTGCGACGGCGACTGCGAACGTGAACGTGAAGTGCACATGAACGCGTCTGCGCGACGACTGACGGCGGGCAGCGCATGCGCTGCTTATATTCAGCACGTAGCACAGTTCTGAAGCTGGAGCTGCAGCTGGCCGACAGCCGCGACAGCTGATCATGCACACACACACACACTCGCACACACGCGCGCAACGATAGTGTTATACTATATGCTGTTGCCAGTGCAGTCATAGAGCCTCAGTTTGCACATTAAACTGAGCGTGGCAGAGAATTTCTTTGGGCCGCTTTCTCAGCGCCGCAGATAACTGGTTTAACGGCCGAGAGAAGAGCATTGGTGGAGGAGGAGGGGGAGGAGCTGCTGCAGGGCATATATAAAAAGTTGATTGGCTGCTTTCAGAGTACTTGGCGTCGACTGGCTGACACACTTAATACAATCAGATCTATCATTTCTCTATATATAGACTTCACAGGAACAGTCTCAATTTGTAGTATATATTGGCTGTGTAACCCGATCTGTAAGTGGGGTGAGTTCACTGAACCCGTTCACAGATCGCAGTTGCTCACCTTACGACGAGAGTCGAAGCTGACCGAGTTTTCGGCGCCCGCAATGCCAAAAGCGTACAGCGAATGGCCCGCGGATTCAGCTCGCGTATCGCTGGGTCTCTGCGCCACTCCATCATTAAGCCGCCTCTGATTGCTGCAGATGAGGTCGACAATTAATGCCCCACACACACACTCAGGCACGCACACACGTACATATATGCTTGCAGCGAGCTATTTACATAGCCCGTCAGCATACCGGAACTACCTTGAACTCGAACGTAGCTGCATATTTAATTATGCGATGCGATAATCGAAACAGACCCCAAAAAGGTTGCGAAGGGGGATCCAAAAGCGGAGGCCGCTGAGCCCTGCCGAGGGTCGACTGGGGGATGCCCTGTACAGGCAAGCGCATGAAATATAAAACGTATTTTCATTTCCCTAAGAGCTTCAAGACAGCTATCCTTTGTAAATACTCCACAGAAGTTTATTGGAGCTTTCGAAGGGGTGGGGGGTGGGGGAAGGGGCCGGAAGGGTTGCGCACACAAATTTGATTCAACGGCAATAAAGACCGGAAACATTTGAATCGAGTTAGGCAGAGGCCGACGCAGGAAAAGGGAATCGTACCTATAAATAGGAGCAGGAAGAAATGCGAGAAACATATGGACGAGAAACTGATTAAATTACGGCTGTGTGGCTGCGTGCTCCAATTACGTCATCATCTTATAAATACACACTAATAATTTTAAAGGAATGAATGAGGTTTGAGTTGAATAAATTAAGCGATTTCAAGTGGGAGATGTGGGACAGAGGAGTCTGCAGTATATAGGGATATATAGGGGGGTGTTTAGCGGAATATGGAGGCGGAAATATGGGTACAGTGGCGGATGAGGCAAGCGGGTGCAGGCGGAGTGTACTCCTCTGCAAGCTTCTCCGTATGCCGCTGCTCATGCAGGAGATTATGGAAGAGGATTATTCGGAGAGGGTGTATTGAAGTAGCTTAAAGAGAGAGCATAACCAGAAGGAAGTAGACTATGCGGAATAAAGGATTCGTTTGGTTTCATAATTTAACAAATTTGTATTAAGGGTTTAATTATTTTATTTTTTTCTATAATTATTCTTCATTTCTTCCAGATAAATTATTCAAAATTTTTTAAGATTTCATATTTTATAAGCCCCTCCGCGGTTCAATGTCTGCTGCAATCGATCCTTTAGATAGAGAGCATCCAATCACTCACCCACTGCATTCACACGTTCACACACACACACAGACACACTCGCACCCGCACAAAGAGTTTTATGGACATGTAAGTGCTTCAGAAGTACGTGCGAAAAGTTTGCGTATACAGCGCTTTAAACCTTTAACATCCATTAGCATTATTTCCCGGGTAAACAGAGATAGACGATGCATTGAACCTGCAATAAAGATGCTCGCCGTGAATCGTAATCCCATTCAACTTGAAGCCTTGCTGTTGTTGCTGTTGTTGCTGTTGTTGTGAAGCATTTTCTTTGCTCGTGATTCACTTAGCGCGCCCTTTTTTATGCAAAGATAAACAGAAACACAAAAGCGCACTCATACGTGCACACAGATAAAGATAAACAGAACAGCCGGCCGGACGGCCAGATAGATCGAGAAACTCTTGAGCTTCTGTTGACAGCTGTTTGCGCGCAAAGGCTTCACTGTACACAGACTGTTCACGGGCCAGCCAGCCTGAGCTAAATGCGTTCGCTTTAAAGCTTACAGAAATTTCTTTTTAGCAGGGTATCGCCGGTGCGGTGTGCGTCTTGGCTCTGCTTTTCTTTCGCTCTTCTTTTCTCTGTGTATATTTCGTAAACTGTTTGTTTGCCAATTTTACAAATTGTAAATCAACAGTAGCCGCAGCAGCAGCTGCTGCTGCGTCCGGCTGTCCAGCCGTCCGGCCAACTTAGTTAAAATGCAATCGACAGTTATTGACCCTAAACTTGAACTAGAAACGGAATAACAAAGCGGCATAAAGCGTAAAATTGAATTTGACTCAGCCGGCTGCTCTTTTTGTTGCCGCTTCGTCTCGCTCCCTCGCGCTGCGTTTTGCTAGTCATCTCTGTCTGGCTGCCGTCTGCTGACGCTGCATAAATTTTCGCCGCGCTCGTCGAACGGTTTTGCACCTCCGCTCTGGTCACACTTACGCGCACCAAAATGAACGGGGCGCCTAAGCACCGCGGGCCCCTGACATTGCTCACGGTCAGCTCTTGTATATATATATATATATATTGGTTTTATTTACTTCTTTTATTTCTGGGCCTTTCGCTCTCGCTCTCGCTCTTGCTCTGGCTCTTTTTCGCCTCTGCTGCTTCGGTTTCTTTTTGATTGTTATCGTTGCTTTGGCGTTATTTTCTTTCGCGTTTATTTTTGATTTACCAAAACAGTTTTTTACTCTCATATTTAATTTTTTTTTCAGCTGCCGCAGAACGTGAACTTTTTGCGGAAAACACGAACTGTAACTCACAGATAGTCGGCATGTTGTTGCCCTGTCCCTTCCCCACCCCGCTGCCCCCCTTCAGACCGGGCCTAAGCCCTGAACCTGAACTCGAACACGTGCAAGAAACACGGCGCGATTGTTTGAAGATAAATGATTATGTGTCTGCGAATGTGTGTGTGTGTGTGGGTGTGTGTGTGAGTGAGACATGATGATTTCTATTATTATTGTTGATTTTGTTCACCTTTGCGTTGAAATTTTCGAGCTTCAGGTAAGCTTTATCTTTGGAGCCCTTTTTTTTCTTGGGCCGTATTTGCTCTGCTCATATTCGATTTTGGCTGAGATACTTCGGCCACAGCAACCGTCTGTGGATTCAATTAGCTGGAGGCACTTAAGCAATGCCGCTTAAGGACTTAATTAACTACCTTCCGGGAGACACACAAATGAAGTGTGTGCTCAATATAATGTGAAGGTACAATTACGCTAAACAAAGTTTAAGCGAGGGGGCGTCTCTCAGTATCGTAAATCAAGCGGCTAATTAATAGTATTCAGTGGCAATCACTTGGCTCTGTCTGGGCGCATGTGTGTGTGTGAGTGTGTGAATGTGTGTGTGGGTGTGTTGCCTCTGGCAGATAGATTGATGTGCACATGCTGTAATTGCCGCAAGAGGCGCACCAATGAAATGACAGCCACTTAATACCCAAATAATCAATGTAATTAATTT
>JABVZX010000001.1:9640936-9653463 GCA_020883565.1 Drosophila pachea
GAAAAGTTTTGCCTGCTGAAGCTGAAGCTCAAATACTCTAACAGCTCTGCTTATGAATTATTAGCAATGCTCTGTCAAAGCTGTGCCCTAAGTGCACAGAGAAAGCGGCGCTGCCGCAAGGAGCTGGCCAGCAGGTGGGAGATGGAAGGGCGGAGAAACTACTAATCCAAGCAGTTTGCCAAGTAAAGATTGTCTAAGAGCGAGGGAAACTTCGTTCCAACCACTTGTTCCTGGCAGCACAATATATATTTGCCGCCAGTGTCCAGCTGCTGGCCAGGACCAAGTTCAGGCTGACGGCAACTGGGTGCGTGTTAATAATGTGCTGCTATCAGTATTCCATTAGTTGTGAGTTGTGCGAGTTGGGCTGCGAAATTAATTTGTTTACGCCGGAAACTGTCCGTAACGGGCGGGCCGGACGGGGCAGCGGCAACAAAAACTTGGTAATTGATTTAATTTATCTATTATGCTGTGGCTCGTGCAATGCGAAATGCAGCAACAATGGCCGACCAGCAATAACTTAATAATATTAGAAATTATTCGGGAGAAAGTGATCCAACTCCAGCTCAGCCGCAACGGCAGCCTCAAGCTCAGCTGAAAGGCAAATAAGTATGAAGCACATAAATCACATTAAGCGCCCGCTGTGAGCACAGCGGCAGCAGTGTAAGGACACGCCGGCTGGCCGGGGTCCTGCTGCCTGCTGGGGCAATAATTTTATTGGAATTCATTTAAGTTTCGCTTAGCGTGCGCTGCATGCAACAAATTTGCAATAATACAGCGGCCAGCATGCAAATGAATTTATTTAACTTATGCTGCAATATATACAAATCCCCTACCCCCCACCCTCCCGCCCCACCCACCAATCTCTAACTGTCGCGCAGGCACACACGGACACAATGAACATGCAGAAAGTATAATGAGGCAAACGGAACCGGAAATATCAAATATTGCAATAAGCATGTCTTTGAGTGTGAGCAAGAAGAGGCGAGGGGCAACGGGGGTAGCAGCTGCTGCTTGTTAGCCTGTCGAGCTGCTGTCTCTGAATGCACATGATTATGATTTGAAGATGCCGCTTCAAAGCCCCATTTACCGTTGCCTAACTGTTTCATGACTCAGCTCACACACACTCACACACAGGGGCGAGAGCTGTGTCTTGTTGTACCCAAGCTCTCAACACAGCATTCCCTGTCACCCCTCAATTGGCACAGCTGCTGCTGCGGCTTTAAGTGTCTGATTGATCTTCGACAAAAATTAAAAATCCCTATAAATATTTGAATTTTTGAAGAAGAAAATTTACCAAATTTTAGCCTGCAAAATTCTTCAACAAATCTCAATGAGTTTTCGGCATTTTTCATGTCATTTTCACTTCATCTGACAGCCCATTTGCCCGAACAGCAAGAACAGGTCGAACAGCCAATCAATGCGTGTTCTTTGCGGCATTTCGTTCCCTTCGCAGGAGGCAAAAACAATGGCAAGCGCAGGGCAAACAATCGAATCATATTCTAGCAATCTATTTGAAATTTGCATTCAACAGAGCTGAGCAGACCCATGAGGAAGAACTCGAAGCAGATGCGGCTTAGCCAGCGATTGACTTGACTCTTAAAAGCTGCTTCCGATACGAGTTAGTCAGTGTGCAGTTGTGACTTATTTACACAATGTCTGCATATGCAAAAGCGTGCCGGAAAAGAGAGTGTCCGGGCTGGAGGGTTAACTGGATGGAGAGAGGGCGAACGGTCATTTTTGGAAACAAGTTTAGGCTGCTGACCGAATTTTCGCCAGAGTGGTGAAAATGGCTAAAGTGACGCTGATTATGTGCATTAGATGAGGCTTCACATACAGCCGAGAGTAGCTTGGCAGCGCACATGGCGTATACGTAATGCGACAACAAATCCAACCAGGCGAGTTGTTTACAAACTGATTGCAAACGGTTTCCGTGCGCAGACAACTGAAAGGGACTCTGGCATGTGCCACGCATATCGAACTAGATGGCAAAGGACTGTGCGACATGTGTGTGTCTGTGTGCGTGCATGTTGTTGTGGCCATAACCAAAATACGCACAAGCAGCAGAAAGCAAGCTTAATGCACTCGCCAATCGCACAGGGACAAGGAGTGGTGGGAGCGAGATGGACGGAGTGGGTACGCGTATTAGCTGTTAGGATTTTTAAATGACGTGCACGTGCTTTAGTGTGTGTACACTATCTCACATCTGTGTGTGTGTGTGTGTGTGTGTGTGTGGGTGTGCGTGATGTTTCTTTGCTTAAGCTGCGAAAACTGCATTTCAGCTATGCACGCGCTCTGTGAGCACCGCACGTGCTTGGCCGGGCTCGAGGATTCCCTCCACACTCGCAGACACACCCACACACACACTCAGGCACACACAGAGCCGCGCAGACAGCGTCTGGCAGCTGGCGGAGCCTTCTGTTTGGTGTCGACAAGCCAAATATTTACTTGAAATTTACTTTACGCACTGAAAGAGCAGCATAAATATTGTCTCAAATTGTGCAAATGAAGTGGATTTTAAGCGGCCATGGCTATTAGGCCAGCGTTTAATTAGACAGTCTGGCTGCGAAAGCCAATTATGCTAATCAGCTGAAAGCCAAACACGACTGACCTCGTCTCGGCATGAGTCGAAGGTCATAAAGAAGCGCAAACGTGAGCAGCTGCTACCGAGAGTGGAGAGGGGCCGAGAGTCAGAAATCTTAGCGGCAGCAATTAATTGACAGCTCATTTGTAGGCATTGTGCGACACTTAATCAACGACACATCAAGTATACGCCACCAGGCACGACAGCCCACGGATTGCCACATCAGCAAAGCTGCTGCTGCTGCTGCTGCTGCTGCTGCGGTGGATAGGCGACAAACTAATAAATCAATATGAGCCGCACATCAGATCGTTGGGCCAGAAGCCGGTCGGCTCAATAAGCTTATTTGATTCGATATCCGCTTACAAATTATCTTCAAAACTGTCAACAACAACAAGAAGACGAGGAGCAGCACAGGCAGCACAGGCAGCTCCTGTGGCAGCAACAAGAATGCTGACAAAACGTAACCGCAGCAAATAAAAGGCCAAGCGAAGAAGAAAGGCAATGCGTAAAAGGATCCCGGCCAGGACACAAAGCACACCAGGCACACAAAGGCGTCGGGATCAACTGCAGGAGAATTAACATAATCATTATTATAATGTAATATGGCCATTGTGTAGTCCGGCTGCGTCCTGGCCGCCCGCCCAGTTATCCCTTTTCGCAATCAATAAGTTGTCAGAAACAATCAAATAAATACAAACTGATATGTCAATATTAACTGACAGGCGCACGAAACGCCGGACTCCATACGGCCCGGGACCCATACACATTAGCCAGCCAGTATGTGATGGTGTGTGCGTGTGTATGTCTGTGTGAGGGTGTGTGTTAAAAAGGCAGCGAGGGTCTGACCTCAGATGAATGCGCAGACAATGAGACATTGGGCCTTGGCTCCTATGAATACGATTGGAGTGTGAATAATTATTAATGCATTACTCTCCAAATGAACTGTGTAAAAATATTTAAATATCATTAATAATAATATATTTAAATATATAAAAATTATGTCAACTATTGAAGCCCGTTTTGGGCAGCTTTCTGGCCACTGTGCGCATGTGGCGCTTGGATTATGCGTAAAATTCTAGATGTGTTCCGGCTGGGCGAGCCGGCGGAGCTGGCTCTGCCGGATCCTGTTTGGGTATGCGTGTAATTGGGTGTTGCCCCGGCTAGAATTTCTGGGCGAGTCGTCTGGGTCGCCGGCTGTCGGACTTAGTGCACCCTTTTCATGGCTTTATGTCTTTGTGTAACGACGAGGCGCACGACAGGACAGCGGAGCGACAAGAAAATAATTTTCTACTATTTTTTGCGTTCATTCTCATTGCGAAACCGGAACCATAACACGCTTGTTAGTTTCCGCCAGGCCTTTATCCTTGATCCTTTCCATTTCCATCTACACACACACACACACGCACACACGCACGCGCGCCCGCGCATACAAAGGAGCGCAATCAAAGGCGGAATTTATTGTTTGTTATCGCTCGCATTACACCAAACAGAGTCAGGCTGGCCTTAGACCCAGACTGGACTGGCCACACACACACACAGACACACACACAAACGCGCGCGCGTGGGCTCACACTCATTCCCTAGGAGATACATAAATATGAGCCGCTGGCGCGTTTTATTGAATTGATTTTATAAATGGCGCCATTTGGCTTAAGTGCCGCCCAGTTGATTCTTAAACTGACAAATTAATAGCATCAATTTTTGACTACATTCCGCTTGACACTGGACTCTCCACGCACCTCCCGTTGGCTATTTGCAGAGGCACATCTGGCATCGATATCGACCTGCGGCGCGTCGACATCGACCAGTGCCCGCAGCGGCACACGCCGGGCACCAAGCGGCCGTTGAACATATTCGCCGGCACCGACAAGTGCAAACAGCGCACCACCATGGTGGGTATTGCAGCACATGCTTTCACTTTCATTTTCACTTTCACTTTCACTTTCACTCTGACTCTCACCTTTGCTCAGTGCGAGCCCATTATGGGGCTGGGCTTCAGGCGTGGCTCGTACAAATGCCTGTGCCGCAAGGGCTTTTACTTTCCGGACGTCGCCGCGATGCACAAGTTCTTCAATGGCAGCCTGCTGGAGGAGGAGTATGAGAAGCTAATGCTGGTGCGTATAAATTACCATTATCTCGCAGAGAAAAGACAATGAAAAGAAATGAAATTGGGCGAACGCTGAGTCAGCTGCCAGGTTTAACCAACAATTTGGCTTTAATGTTCGCAGGGCAAGAACTCGACGTACAACAGCAACAATGAATACGAATGCCTGCCCTGCGCGGAGGGCTGTGACTCCTGCGAGGACGGCTCACCCTGTATCGCGGCCCTCAACTGGCCGATGCGGTCGAGCATCCTGGCGTTGGCCTGCATTGTCATCGGGCTGCTGCCGCCGGCCGCCTGGTTCACATTTCGCTATCAACAAGTCAAGGTAAGTGGGCCACTAAATAGAATTATTCTGTTGCTCCTGCCGGCTCCTTCCGCTGCCGCAAGTTTTCCAAGCGGGAAGGAGAAGTTGCGCCTCCGCGCTGGCTTAGCTGGCGGACGAAGGCCAACCTAAGCCGCTGTCATTGGAATGCTAAGCCGCTTAGCATTGTTAGTTTCAAGTTAATTTTGTACGTGCTGCGTGCGAGCATGTCCGGCTGGGTGGCTGGGTGGCTGGGTGTCCGGGGGTCCGTCTACGTGTCCTCCGCGCCGGAAGTGCAAACATTCACACAGACTGCACTGCGGCGTGTCCGATGTCGCCCGAGCGCTCATTAGGTGCGACTGCACGGCCAACTGTCTCTGGCGTATTGCCCTAAACCGTTTTGAACTTTGAACGCCCTGCGCTGCGGCGTCTCTACTCACATTCTCTGCGTAATCAGAGTGAATTATTAAATCCTTGCCGGCGCTGCTGCTGCTGCTGGTGCGAATCAGCGCAGTCAGCCAACTAAACTGTTTTTATTTCAAATGTCAGCGTCTGCCACTCCCTCTGTCCGTTCGTCCGCCTGTCCGCTCGAAACTAATTAAATGCCGCTAAGCCCCCTTCAGTGTGACAGCGACAGCTCGGCCCCAGCTCGTCTGGAGGTGAACCCATTGTGGCTTATGTTCTGTGCAATTGTGCGAATGAGACAATTCCAATTAGAATTTAAACTAAGCCATGTGCCGAGTGCTTAACTTTAATCGCTCTCAGCAGTCAGCAATATGATAGCTGCCATCAATCCGCGCGGCTCTTAATACACCCGCTCTCTCTCTCTCTCTCTCTTGCAGGTGGTGCGCGCCGCCAGCCCAGCTCTGCTGCGGGTCATTGCGCTGGGGGCCTTCTTCATCTACTGCACGGTAAGCTGACACGAATCCTTTGAATCAGACTTAAGACCAGACATAAGTACTGCATCAGCTTTGCATTATGTATGCGAAGTGCGCCCATTGACAACAACAACAGCAGCTGTAATAGTGCAAGCAGAAGGCTGACAGATTGACTCCTGATAAGAGCGCTCGCTGGCCAAGCGGCCAGTCAGCTGTCATTCTGGCCGAAAGCGTAAAGTGTCGAAATAGATGTCAAGGATTAAACGTTGATAAATGGGGCTATGCCATCCCTCTCATCCTCCTGCCAATATTTGCAGTTCGGCACAATTTATGAACCATTTAAATTCCGAATCAATAAAAGAGTTTACCCAAGACTTGATGGCAATTAAAAGAATTGAATTGTGGCCAATATATTTACCTATTTCCGTCAACTTTTCTTCACTATGGCAGCATAGAGTGGGCTCGGTCATGGGTCAATAAGTTTACTTAGGCTAAAATTGATTGTCTTTTTTTATGGGTCTTTAGTTATCTCCGACAGCATGCAGCTCGATTTGCATAACTATTCTGGTTGGGCGGAGCTATGACAACCAATGAATGCGAGCACGGAGTGGGCAGCCAATTCAAATAGATTACTTTGCAATTTAATTTGATTGATTTATGGGTCGTGACACATAAATAAGACACTCTAAACGAGACATCATCGCACACTCCCTGCACATATATACATATACTTATATATATATATATATATATACAGCTCGTTGCTCAGCGAAAGATATATTGTGCTATTTATCTGAGGCGAACTGCTTGCCACTTGGCAACACAAAGAATGGAGCTCCGCACAGTAAGAGATACAAGTGCGGCCATTTTCCTGCTTTATGTTTTTTTAAATCGTGTGCTTAGCAGCGAGGAACCAGCACCAGCTTCTCCCGCTGTCTGTGCTCTATTTATTAATATTTCAAACATAGACGATAGCCAGATAAGTACACACCCGTATATATAATACATATAAAGTATATGCCAAGTTATTGTTGAGTCGCTGAAAATTTCACGGGAGAGCGCACAAAGGTCTCCTTTGCTATTTGACATTCACAGTTGCCCCCTCCCCCCACGCCTTCGCCGTTACGGGCGACAGGACCGTGTTTCATTTTTGCAATTCGAAGTGGAGCATGCGAGCGTACTAAATTCTTTATATATATATATATATATATTTTTTGTTGTTGTCACATTTGCAGAACATTGTGATGTACCCGAATCCGAGCCTGTACACTTGCACGGCACGCATCTGGCTGCGGGAGATTGGCTTCTCGCTGACCTACGGCGCACTGATGCTGAAGACCTGGCGGTAAGTGACCGCCGCTCGGAAACTATGCCAATGAATGCCATATTTTTATCATGCATGTATATATCATTTCCTTTCTTTTTTATCGTTTTTTTTTTTTGCGCAGCATCTCGGTGATATTCCGCGTGCGTTCGGCAAAGGCTGTCAAAATCACGGATGCAGCGCTTCTCAAGCGGCTCGGCATCATCTGCGGTGCGATAGGGACGTGCCTGTTGGTGCGGACATTGGTATCGCCGCCGGACGTGGTTGTGGGACGCACAGCCGACGACCTCAAAGCGTTTCTATGCAAAACCGATTGGTGGGACTACACATTCACCTCGAGTAAGTGAAAAGAGTGAATCAGAGAGAGAGAGAGAGAGAGGGAGACAGGGAGGGAGAGAGGGCTCGCCATGAAGCTCAGCTGATTGATCCAGAAGCCACTTAAAATCATGCCCACGCTGAAAACCGAAAACAAAAAAATATTGCGCATACGCAGCGTGCGCCGTAACAAGAGAAAAATATTGAAATACCAACGTAGCCAGGACAACTGGCCATAGAGGAAGCGAGTGAAACCGACCTGCATAGGCAGCGCATGTGCTGGCTTATGGCCAAATCCAGTCAGGAGGCCACAGGGTGTTGCATTTCACTGTGATCGAAAGGCGTTCCTCGTACACAGCACGGGTTTTTTCAGCAGCTGCAAGTCATGCAAACAGAGTACAAAGCTCGCCATTCAAGAAATGCGAGTTTAGTCCGAGGGTTCTGTTGAAGCTGGCCTTAAGGACCTCTTTTCACATGGCTGCTGAACTGAAATCGGTGCAGGCAGTTTATGAATATTTGTGTGCATGTAGATTAAGTTATCGACTCTATGTAAATATCGCAGCTGAATTTAGCTTAGCTCGACTTAAATGGCCTAGAGGTAGCTTAATTTAATCTAATGGAAATATTAGGTAAACTGAGCTGCATTGAAATCGCAGTGAAGGGCTGTCAACTTGCTTTCCATCTCAAAGTTTCCCTTTGGGCAAGTGGAATAACTTCTTAGCAAACACTTGCCTGGAGCTCATCCTGGTCTCAGCCGAAAACTTGAACCTGCTCATCCAGCTTCAGCTCAAAGTAATTAGATGTTGTTTACGTAGCTTCTATATAATACAGCACACACACAAGCCATATGCTGCCTTGGCTCCCGTCAAAAGGTACTCCAAACTATGAGAGGACTGACAGACAGACGTACAGGAAGGAAAATATCGCATATCGACACTGCTTATGTATATAGAACATGCGCTATATACACATCGTGACGGCTTGCGGAACGCTTTAAGAACTGCGACACACACAAGGATGGGGGGATAAAAGAGGAGCTGACCAGCTGGAAAGTATATAAATAAGTTAATTTGAATATGCTGCACAGTGAGCAGCATGGAATGTGCATTAAGGGCGCGGCGAACGCGGCGTTGCGTGCCGCTTGCATTGATTTTGCTACTCTGCGCTGAAAAGTATGCTACGAATTCGTGCTCGAATTCACGCACAGCTGCAAGGGCAGCGTGCGCTTATTTGAACAGTATGTGGTGTAAGGAAGCACTGCACTTGAAACGGAAAAATAATGCTTGATGAGATTATAAGCCTTGTAGGCATCGCCTTCTAATTAAGCAGCTGCCGCTCGTGTCGAGTCGAGTGCCGAAGTTTTTAATTAAATTTCAAAGCGAAGTTAAAATGCACAAAGCCACCCGTTCACTCAGCGCCTTCTCATTCTCATTTTTCCACCAAAAAAAAAAAAAAAACACAGTGGAAGTTTTATTCCTGGCCTGGGGCGTGCGACTCTGCATCATGGTTAGGAAGGCGCCATCCGAGTTCAACGAGAGCCGCTTCATATCAATGGCAATATACAACGAGTTTCTGCTCACCTGCTTCCTCAACGTGTCCATGTAAGTAGCCCGGAATAGAGTCGCATTAAATTTGAACACGTTTGAATTGTTTCGCTCGCGCACAGGCTCTTCCTGCAGTCGCCGGCCAATCCGGATCTGCTCTACATCATATTCTTCTGCCATACGCAGCTGACGGTGACGCTGCTGCTGGCCCTCATCTTTGGCAGCAAGGTGTGTACCCCATCAAAGTAATCCCTTGGCCAAGTAGCCACTGTACCGAAATTATTGTCTATCTCTCTCTCTCTCTCTCTCTCTCTCGCTGTCTCTCCCACCTCCTCCCTCGCCATGTTTAGGTTTACATTGTGCTGCGCAGCGGGAAATCGCACCAGGAGAACATCGGCATGGGCGCCAAGGCATCCGGGGCCAAATTCAATTTTCGACCACAGGTGCGCACCTTCGCCCATCCCAGTTCAGTGACAACGTCGACGGCACCGGTCGCTGGCACCGCTTCAGCAGGTAACTAATTGCATCATTAGAGCTTCTACTGCTCTCTAGACGAACGGACTCGACTAACGAGACTGCTTTGCCGGACGCTGACATCCATGCTGACAAATGATGCTCGGCGATACAAGTGCCACGCATTTCATGCATGGCCCGGCACAGTTCACAGTTCAAGGGCCCTGATTAAGTCAACGCAGATGACTTTTATTTATGGCACTTTGTTGGGCGAATTAAAAAACAAACTGATTGCGAGTGGCGTCGCCGCTGTCTGGCACACACGCACACCCAGGCAGATGTCTGTGTGTATGTGTGGGGGTATATGAATATGCTCGCAGATATCTTGTGTCAACTCGAGCTTTGATTTATGTGGCCAAAATGTCCTTCGTCCTTGATGTGGTTAACCTACGCAGCGGCCTATGTGTGCCTATGTGTATGTAGGGGGCAGGAAGAGCCAGCCTAGCGTTAACTTCCGCCAAGTAGCTGGCAGCCTTACATTTATTTATTTAGAAGCCACTACACTAGAGAGGCAAAATTTGTCAAGGGCTTATTCGCAGAACTCGCTCAATGGCTGTTGATGTCCTTTTGATAGCATGTCGCTGGCATAAACAGTTCAAATCTGGGATTTACTTGCGAGGTGCTTCAAACGACCAGATACCAGCTAAATACTGAGCGTGCCACCTCAAATGATGAAGTCGGGACTGCGGCAGCTCGTTACTTTGTCTAGGCCGCGTTTTAATTCCAACGAAGTTTACTCTGGGGTGGGTAAGGGAAGGGCGGCGGGGCTGGGACTGCAGCTTTATGTTTTAATGCTTTATGAGCGACCTTCTCCCATTGCCGCCGCTTTGGATATATCATTTTTTATTGCTCGTATTTCTATTCGGCGGCCGCAAGACGCATTTGCGGTTGCGTAAATTGTGCGTTAAATTTCACGGCAAAGAACGGTTTCGCTTTCATTGTGTGCGTTTTTAAGCGGCCTGCCTTCAATTTGCATATTTAAATTAAACAATAACAAAGCCGCAAATATACCCACGCCCACACACACACACACACACACACACACACACGCACGCACACTCCCGCCCAGTTACAGACAAAGTTGTTAGATTATATTCATTTGAATTTGTGTGGTGAATTTTAAACATATATATATATGAGGTGCAAGCGAGAGGGAAGATAATAAATTCAATTCTAGCCACTGGTGTGGTGCGATTGGCGCGGGTGGTGCCTCGCTGCGCTCACTTAATTTCCCAGCCATAAATCTAATTCAGCAGCTTCGAGAAAAAACTTTGCCTCTTTTTATATATTCGAAAGTCGCATCAAGTGGCGCTGAGTGGACTCACTTAAATCACACTGACAGGCTTTCAGTTGAATTGAACGGCCATTTATCATCGCACACACACACACACACACAGGCACACACGCATACCCCGTCCGCGTGTAGGCTGTCTTGAGCGAGCCAGTGGCAGTCCAGTTTCATTTGCATGTTGGCTGTTTTGCTGGCTGCCACAACTACAGGAATACGCATTTAAATTCTCCTCGCTGGGGGCGGGGTCCGGGCGGGGCATTGCCAGGGCCAACTTTTGACACGAGACGCAACTTTTTTAGTGCAAAAGTTGAGCAGTGGGCAGGGGCAGGGACAGAGGCAGGGGGCAGGGGGCACCGTTGCCAGTTGAAAGTTGCGACTGCGTGTAAACGACGCCCCTTGTGTGTAGGTGCCGCACGCGTTGAGTGAGTGTAATTGATGGGGCCGAGGCCCACGACCTCATCCAGCTGTCATTTCGTTCGCAGAGACGAAGCTCTCCGACCAGGAGGCCCTCGAGGAGATACGCCAGCTGAGCGTGCAGCTGCAGCGCATACAGGAGATGGCCCCGCCGAAAGGGGTGGCCGTCATGACCATATCCAGCCTGCTGGACGGACTGAAGACGCCCGGTGGCATGATGATGGTCGCCGCGGCCGCCACACATGCGTCTAGCGGCCATGCGGTGGCGGCGGCGGCCAGCGCTCGTCAAAGCGCTCTGCCGCTGCTCACGCTCAACGCCGAAATGCAGAAGTACAATCAGCAGTTGCAGCAGAACAACAATGCCAACGGCAGGGCGACTACAGCTGCGTCGGGGCGTGGCAGCATACCCACCATGGTCCTCGAAACGCCGCCCTCGTCGGCCACGCCCACGCCGACAAGAGCATACGAGGAGCGAGCGATGAACACCGAGCTAAGCGGCGACGATTTCCGCGAGCAGCTGCTGCGCCGCACTGCCGACGGGCACATCATCTGCAGCCGGTGTTTGGACGCGTCGAAGGAGCACTATTACTGCTGCCCGCCGCGCAGCGCCTGCGAAGAGCTGGGGTCGCCACAGCAGGAGGGCAGCCTCAGCTTTGCGAACATCAAGCTGGACTGCATGTGCTCGCAGTCGGATGATCTGGACCAGGGCCAGCGCCGGCGGCCCGCTGTGCGCACGGCGGCCACCAATACGCCGCCCACCACCTGCAAGCGCGGAGCACGCAATCTGCTCGAGGCCGAGGTCAGCATTTCGTATCAAATTTGTGATAACTGTAGAAGTAAGTATAGGCTTAGCGACAAGCCGGCTCCGGCCCCGAACGCCCGGAGGCGCAGCGGCAGCTGCACCCAAGCCGTGCCCCAACCGCCAGGGCCGCCCATTCAGACGCGCAGCAGCGAGCTGCTGGATCGTACCGACACTGGTGCCGATCCGGATGCGGCCGAGAGCGGTGTGGCTGGCGCCAAGGTGGCACGCTCCACGGACGACATTGCCCTGTACAAGACCAGCGGCGACTGCGAGCCGGCGACCCGGACACAGCTCTCGGCCGAGGCGAATCTCTCGCTGGGCAACGTGTCCAACACGTCGAACAACTCCACTAGCCAAACGGACAAGACGAGCGGCAGCGGTGCGGGCCGGCCCAAGCGACCCGACAAGCTGATGCTCGACCTCAACGACCGCTCCAAGTACACCAAGGAGGTGTCTGTCT
>JABVZX010000001.1:9970609-9989030 GCA_020883565.1 Drosophila pachea
AGACAATGAAACGTCGATAAAACAAACTTATATTTGTAACCGCATTGCCTCTCGCGTTTAATTTTAAAACATCAGCACTTTAACAGTTAAAATAATTTACGTCGACTAAAAATGATTTAACTAAACCGTCACGACCACACAATAAAATTATATATGTACATATTCACGTACATATAATCGAGCACCAAGCATCCGCAATAGCACAGTGCGCGAAAAATAACTCTTTCACTATTTTCATTTGAATTCTAACTAGTAGGCTTTTACCGTTTACATAATTTGTATAAGATACATTGATGAAACCGTGTATGCACACTCTATTATAAAATGTACTATTATTAAATTAAGTTACATATACGGCGACCGAACAACAGTTCTACGTTCGCTGCTGTTTGCTACCCAACAAACAATGGGCAACGCGTCTACGAATTTTCATACAATTGGCTAGTTGCCGAATTTGTTTGCTTGGCAAAGTCTGATACGAAGCAAATGTTGCCAGATGGATAAATATCAAAATGTGCATAATATGGCCAAGCGCGAAAACTACGGCGCATAGCTTTAGCTATTATCGATACGAAAGTAAATTGTTCCACCCAAAATAACAATTTTAAACATTTTACCATCTTCATAAAATATATAAATTAATGAGACTGACTGACTTCAATTACCGAGTTAGCGCCAATTCCTTTGGTAACGACGTCTATTAATGATGTGGCAAAACGACTCTATAAATGGCCAACCACTGCTGCAAGTAAAGCACACACAGAACTAATCACAACAAAATAGTAATTTACAAGTCCGTTAAATGTTTTTATTTATTCTAAGACACTATATGCACCCAAGTTGGCATTTACAGCTTAACGGGCTTAGGCTTGCCTTGCTGGGCAGCAATACGCTCATTGTAGCGTTTGACCGACTCCTCGCGGGACAGATTACCCTTGCGCGCATATCGCTGGTTGATCAAAAACTTGACATCCATCTGTAAATCAATGCAATCATTTAATTTGTTTACATTGCAAATTTTGTATAATCTACTTACACCCAGGGTGGACTCGTGACGTTTGCGCATGGGGCGCTTAATGCCATTGCGATGGGCCTTCCTGTTCTGGTTGTGATTTGTATGATTCTTAGACTTGGCCATTGCGTTTTATTAAACTACGTTAGCACCAGATTTCGTCAACCAATCAGGGAAAGGCACGACATGAAAACAGAAAATATACATTTTAGCATATAATATACCTTTTCCTATTCACATTATATTTTGTAAATTACGCCGATGGTATTAAAATGTACACTTTTTAGCAAAATTATAAGATTTACTTAATTCATAAGCAACCTACGCTTTTGACAGCTCAGCGGAAAAGAAGAGGAAGAAGAAGCACTGATATCGATGTTCATAATTTTAATGGAGGCAGTCATCGATAGGTGGGTGAAAACAGCTGTTTTACTTTTTAAATAGATATGGCAACGCTGCAAGCTGTTCACTGTGAATAGTAAAACCAACAAAGTACAACGCATTTGCCTTCACGTTTAAATTATTTGTAAATATCTGCACATTAATAAAGTGAAATTCGTTTATTAGCTGTAAACTGTGAAAAACAATCTCTGCGAACTTAAAAAAATACATTTCCTTAGAATTTGGTAAGCCCCATCACAACGCCTATACGTCATATACACTAAAGCATATCTGCTCAAGTGCGAGAGAGAGAGGAAGCGATGAGTCATCGTCTAAAACAAGTTATCTTGACAGCAGCGACCCACTAGTAATTTGCTTTGTGTGTTTATTTCGCTTTTTATAATCAGAGTGACGTCATATTCGAAGAAAAAATGAAAATTTCTGCCGCTTCCGCTGCTGCGCTCGCCAGCAATACAAACAGTAATAGCGCGATCGCAGCACCTATCGTACCTAAAACGGAGCCAGATCCTATTGGCACCGAAGAGTCAATGGAATTTCCGACACCCAACAGTAGTTCGACTCCCAACGTCAGTAAACGTCCTGCATTCCTTGACCTCAACAAGAAAAACAAGCGCGCTATGGCACCACTACTAATAGATTCGCCTGATGTTCCTATAAAAGCACTCAACACGCCGGACCTTGAAAAAATTATACTCTCAACCGGGATGCTACAAACGCCACAACCAGGCACAGTTTTTCCCACTAAAGTGGGTCCTATCACCTCAGAACAGGAAGAATTCGGCAAAGGATTTGAAGAAGCGCTTCAGAATCTTCACACTAGCAAGAATGCACAGCCGTTTTTGGGCACTACTACTAATCCCTCTACTGCCAATCCGCCTCCAACTGTCGCCGCACCCACTATGACGGCCGTAAACAACGGTATGAGTGGTGGCACTTTTACCTACACTAGTGTTGGTGAGTAACATAGTTTTTGTTATATTTCAAAATCCGTCTGACTTTAATGTGTATATTTGCAATTTGTAGAAGGATTTCCAGTTATCAAGGATGAGCCACAGAATGCAGTAGCCTCTCCTACAGTCAGTCCTATTGATATGGCCGACCAAGAAAAGATTAAGTTGGAACGCAAGCGACAACGGAATCGTGTAGCCGCTTCAAAATGCCGCAAGCGGAAACTGGAACGTATCTCAAAGCTGGAAGATCGTGTGAAAGTACTTAAAGGCGAGAACGCCGATTTGGCGGGTATTGTAAAAACTCTTAAAGATCATGTGGCACAGCTAAAGCAACAGGTGATAGAGCATGTGGAGGCTGGCTGCACCGGACTTCTTGCTGGCAAATAACATAAGGACAATACCGAGGACTCTGTGCAGCAGTATATGTCGAGAATAATATCCGATGATAATGATACAGAAGCCGAGACAGAAGGAACGGACCACCAAATAGAGGAGACTTACGAGGCGTCTGTAGATACGGAAAGCGGAGTTGTACTGCTGTCAACAGTGGCCTTGGAGCAAGAGATATCTTTAGAACTTTTACTTAATGCATCTTCGAATACTTTCGACTTAGATACACTACCAAGTAATCATGTTGTAATCGACGCAATAGACCATCTAACGGACTGCAGTGAGTCAACAGGCTGAATAGTTAAAGCCATTCGGCTGGGAGTGCCTTTTTGTAGCAGAAACAACTAGTTTCTTGCAAAACATAAAAATTTTATTATTATACCCATGTGCAATGCCTTATTTGCTGTAGTTCATATAATTGCTTTTGATAAGTGCTTTTTATTTAGTTCTAGTTGTACATATATATATACACGCGCATATAGTAAACCCTATATGCTTATTTATAAGAAAAAGTATTATTCTATGTTTGCTCTTAATCAAATATACAAAGAAACTAACGTCTAAAGTACTATTTTGCGGGTCCCTCCATCTGTCTACAAACACAATGCTTGAAATTCACTTTTTAAAAACAGTTCTATTTGTAAAGTCTCCATTCGTATAAGTTTTTGGCAGCTTCCGTTATAACTTGGCTTAATAGAGCATTTTTATATTGACTCAATTTCCATTATATATATTATTCTTGGATTTTAAGAGAGAGAGATTAATATTGCATGCCTACAATTTTATTTGTTTAACTCTCTAATTAATATTCGTTATATTGCAAAATGTCGTCACGAGGCGTTTATTGTCACCTTTGCCATTTGTTATTGTTTATTGTTTCGCTTTCATCGCGCAATTCTTATATAAGGCACATTATAGATATATTTCTCAACCCATTGAATATACTTAAAAGTATTAACAAATGATTTTATCTGGCCTAACCTAATCTTCGAACTTACGAACTCTAAAGCTTTAGGAATGAGCTTCATTTAAATAACAAAAAAAGGAAATAGGTAAACAAATGCAAATGTTTATTGGATATAAAAAGAAAAGTAAATAAATATTTATATATGTAAACAACCAATGAATAGATAACGTTATGTATATAACTTAAGAAGAATAAATATGTTAGTCCCAAGACCTGGATAAAGATTCTAGTTGAAGACGTAAATTGAACCACCTGGCTTGACCCCTGGAATCTTGGAAGAGTAAAAGAGGTAATCATGATAACTATTTCGGCAGTGGATAGCCGTCGATGAGTAGGCTCTTCTCATCGCTTAGCTGATGTGGACCTTCACCGATTTTGGTGTGAATTATGTATTTGAGCATATTTTTCGGATTGACATGCCCAATGGCAGCATCTCTCAAACCGTTCTTTACCTCAACACCAGCCACTGGGATTCCCTTGAGGTATTCAACACTATCAGATGAATCGTTAGGAAAGGCTAATTGAATGGCTGCTAGAAGACGTGGCACGTTTTCAGCCAGCACATAAAGGCATGCGTTTGGACCAGCATCGAAGGTGTAGGCAGCCTGCAATGAGCCCGCTGTCTCGTTGTAGTCGTGTACGAAGTTTGCAATCGCATGTGATACATCATTCATGTAGACACAGGGAGGATAGGTATCCAAACAAATAGCGTGCAGCTGATTGGACTCCTTCATGGTGATATCCGCGAATGTTTGAAAGTCACGCGCTTCAATCGCCGCAATAAGCTGCTTGACGCGTTGGGGAACAATGTCATTAGCACGATACTTAATCAAAGCCGATGTTTCAACGCCCAGTTGCATGCCCTTGGTGGAACCGGTCTTTTTGCGTGCATCGTTAACGACCAATATCAACATGTGCATATTGGGCCAATGGTTAGCGGGTGCCAGCTGTACAGCGATTGAATCGCTACCATCTGCAGATGTTCCGCGTTGCCAGTGCACAAAGCCGCCGTACAAGCTACGACACGCTGATCCACTGCCTTGGCGAGCAATAGTAGTTAGCTCTTCGTTCAGAGGCAAGTCGTAGAGACGGGCTAGTGTGTACACTAGGCAGGCATAGCCAGCTGCACTGGACGCCAGACCTGCTGCAGTGGGAAAGTTGTTGTAGGATGCGATGTGCACCTTCCAGGACAGCGGAAATTTGTGGGTTCCGTTCGCCATAGCCAGACGGTGTACGCCCTCTAGGCAACGCATTAAGCGTGCATTCTCCTCAAAAGACACAGCATCGCCATTCAACCACATACGATTCTCCTTAAAACTCTCTGAAGCAGTTATTGTAGTTTTTGCACACATTTCATTTGAGTCCAATGTCATGCTGATGGAGTCATTAATAGGCAGTATCAGTTCCTCGTTTCGTTTGCCCCAGTATTTAACGAGAGCCATATTCACAGGCGCTACGCAAGTCGCCGAAAACATTTTGCTTTAACACTAAAATAAAAAACACTAACAATAAGTTTAAAAACGACTTTCCCCAGCTTTCACTGTGAATTGCGGTAGTCGGCCGATAGGCAACCACCCAAGTTATCGGAGAATTTGCAAAATACCGAATTCTAGTACTTAAATTTGTATTTTTTCGTTAAAAATTGTAGGCTGTTTATGTACTGTTTTCCTGCAACATTTAAAATGCGCATAAAAATACCAAAAAAAAGAGCTGTCATGCCACCATTAAATACAAAGTGCATAATATGGATTAAACACTGAAAAAGTAAACAAAACAATACCATACTGTAAACAAAAGGGATACTTTAATTCAAACACTAAAAGAGCAAAAACCTACATTGTAAACAAGTAAAAGTTTTAATTATTATAGCTTTAAACAAGTAAAACTTTTAATTATTATATAAATACAATGCCACTAACTGCCGAAAGTGCTGCTCAGCAGATTCAGGTATGTTAAAATGCGTTGGAGACAATGGAGATAAACATTCTATGAATATTAACTATAGGATCGCCTGAAGGACATACAACAGCATATACATAAAATCGATAGTGAACGACGTCGTGCAGAAAACTCAATTGCCAGTCTGGTGCGAGCACAGCAAAGTCAGGCACCGAATTCCAAGATGAAAACACTATTGCAAGCGAAAATTCTGGAGGCCTCGCAGGAAGAAACCACAATTCGAGCAGCTTTGGCAAAAATCCATGAAATAAGAAATATTCGCAACGAACGCCGTATACAAGTGAGACAACTAAAGTATAAAACATCTCTAAAGATGTCCTAATAAGACCGTTCCCAAACTTAGGCTCGCAATGCTGGTAACAAAGAAGCCATTCGTCGTGGAGCACTTATGAAGATGGTTCAACTTTCTGCCCAAACACTACCTCTTTTTGTGGGCAAGCCAGGAGAGCGAGCTCCTGCCTTATGCGGTGCAATACCAGCGGAAAGCAACTATGTGGCCAAAGTGGGAGACAATGTAGCTGCCCTGGCCAAAGGCATAGACGACGAGGAGAACTGGATACTGGCAGAGGTGGTGCAGTTTTTACATCGACAAAACAAATACGATGTCATTGACATTGACGAGGAACAAAAGGACAGGCATGTGCTGAGCAAGCGTAAAGTAATTCCATTACCACTGATGCGTGCTAATCCGGAAACAGACGGCCATGCGCTATTTCCCAAGGACACAGTCGGTGTGTAGATTCGCCTTGTACAAATATGTTCCTCTATTTCTAATTCTTTATTCTCTAATTTTTAGTAATGGCGCTGTATCCGCAAACCACATGCTTCTATAAGGCTATTGTGCACCGCCTGCCACAAACAGCGACCGAGGATTACGAAGTGCTCTTTGAGGACTCGTCA
The DNA here is from genome assembly GCA_020883565.1 of Drosophila pachea. Classification (NCBI taxonomy): domain Eukaryota; kingdom Metazoa; phylum Arthropoda; class Insecta; order Diptera; family Drosophilidae; genus Drosophila; species Drosophila pachea. The sequence continues at coordinate 9,977,190 of JABVZX010000001.1, forward strand.
TACCTGAACGGGTATGCGGAGCCGCTTCCCGTAGCACAGCGATATGTTATCGCATACCGAACCACTAAGAAGAGTGCCGGTAGTGGCAGCGGAAATCTTTCATCGGCATAAATACACAAGATTGCATTTGTTTAAAAAATCGTAATAACTATATATAATTATTATATACATGCTCGTAAACTTAATTTCTATTTTCCTAATTCCTCATCGTCATCATTCTCTGCCTCATTGTCGTCTTCCATCGGACTATCTTCTCCATTAACTTCGTCACCTTCCTCTACATCATCTTTAACGTGCAGTTGGAATCCGTCGGCTTTCGACCATGAACACTTCATTGTTAACCGGAACTGTGCCATTGGCTTGCCCAGTAGTTTAAGAATGCGCGCCTGCTCGGGTGTAAGCACCTTGCCTTCCTCACAAACCGTGTAATCACTGTACAGAGTTATGATACCCTTTTCCAGCTTAGTTGGCAGGCCTAAAGAACGCAAATGCGGTTCCATTGAATGAGCAAATTCTTCAAGGGGCCCTGCAGGCAGGGTAACCGTCTCTGTTGCTGTAAAACCACTGCGCGCATATTCCACAGCCCAATAATTTTCAGCCCACTCGAGAACTTCTTCTTTGGACTTCTCCGTGAACAACAGACCAACCTGACCATTCAGACGCTTGGAAAGCTAAAATATACGATAGAAATTGTTACAGCTCTAAGCGCGCATCTTACAATTAATAAATATACCTTATGCATATCTGCCTCTACTTCTTCGCCCTTTGTGCGACCAAGGCCGATTTGCATTATACGATTTTTTCCAAAAATAAATCGTGAATTGCGTTTCCATTCTTGCCTCAAGTCCTTAAGCAGATTATTTCGCATATTCTGTACTTGGAACACGAATATATTGGGATACTTTTCCACACAAGACCGAATGTCGTCGATGATACGCTGCTTCCAGGGCAGACCCTTACGATCCGTTTTGGTTAAGGAGACTACACATTAAATTAGTATAATAAAAATGTAGAGGTATAAAATGCAGAATAATTGTGTTTAACCTTGGTGTTACCTTTCTTGTCACGTCTAGAGCGAGGCATTATTGCTCTTATATTTTCTTAAATCAAGCTTTTGTTAGTTTAAATGCCGGAGTAAACACGTGCGACCGCTAAAGTGAATAGTATATCGATATCAAATTATCTATCGAATATTATTGCACTGAGAATATAAATATATTATAAAATACGGCCACACTTAAGTTCTATCAACATGAATTTAGTTATTTCTGTGTTCCTTTATTCCGGTCACTCTGCAGCGATAGCCGACGAAAGGTGTGTTTACGTAGTAACTTCAAAAATTTATTTTTCTAAAAAAATTACAATTTTTGGATTGTGTTATTCTGTATTCGTGTCATCTACCAATATTCTAAACTTTTGTTTATATAAAAACGCAGTGAGTAGTTTTTCTTCCTGTTCGCTAATGTATTTCTTGGTGCGCCATATTGTCGGCAATCTCCGCTCAGACCGCATTGTATCACATGTATTGATCTAAAATGCTAAGTCCCCATAATTGCAATCCTACAAACCGCAATATTTGGCAAGTTGCTGTATATGGCATTAGTTGTGTGACATACGGAAAAAAATTGGTAAATTTATCTCATCAAATTTACTATTTCAAGTAGGACGCTGATGACGTAATTTAGTGAATATCGAGTAAAATGAAGGAGCATTGCCAACTATAAGAAATATTTTTTAATCAGTTAACTTTCAAAAAAACTTAGTCTGGCGTTTGTTTCGACTCGGATATACTTAGATTTCATTGCAAATTTAATGAAAATCAACATTAGAATTAACGCAATAATTTACTGCGGCTTATCAAAAGCACATAATTGCTGATAAGGCGCCGTCATAGCCCGTGAAGTTGAAAAATAAATTTAATCAGTGTGCCAGATAAGAGCTAGAAGGTTTTAACAGGTACAATATTGTCTGCGCGCTAAACGCAATTCAAGGGCTTAAATTAAAAGCAAATTGGTTTAAACAGTTATCTGGGGAAAAATAAATAATTAAAATATGCTAGAACTTGGTAATTCTTACAACACACAAATAGGCACGTACAAGGCCACAAATACAATTCGTAACATTCGAATTTAAAAATTTAACATACGGACGTTCGTCTCATTCAAATTACTCAATTAAACGACAATTGCGCACAATTGACGACAGCAGCAAACGCTGACCAAGCTCCTCCCCAACATTACTGTGACATGCGTCATGCAGTTATAAACTGCAGTTTGTAATGGCCAACAAATTCTGCTTAAGTCACTTAACGTACACAACTGCATTAATCCCCATTTGAAATTATCGTAATTACTACTTTGTTTTTTAAAATAATTCAACAAATAAGGCGTTTCTTTGATATTCTCGAAATTGTGGCCTAAGCATGACAACAGGTCTTTTAAAACTTAACGAACCAAATTCACTTGTATTACACCTGGCAACTTTGTTTGACAGCCAGGTTGGCAACTCTTGTGGTTATTTACTCATTTCTACCTATTTCTACTCGTGCTCTCTTTCCGTCTCTCTTTTACGCTCTCATCTGCTGTGGCGGCATGCGCTACCGCGTATCAGTGTGAAATTTACAAATACATGCATATTCACCGAAACCGTACGTACAGATACAGCGCCTACTGTGTGCAACATTTGCCGTCACTTTTAGTCGTTCGCCGTTCGTTGGTAGTCGTCGTTGTCGTTTCGAGTGAGTCGAATGTAAGGTAACTAATTTGCATTAGTAATATGGGGCGAAATATGTATATGTACCCACAAATGTACATATTAATTATAAAACCTTAAGTGACTTATGGAAATGAATAAACATGTGCATTTCGGCATTTTATGCAATGGAAATAGAGAAATACGTTTTGGCAAGAACATGTGCAAACGCCGCATGTATGAAAAATTTTTTCTACATGCTTCCATGGAGCGATCGATAAAAATACTACGCAAAAAGACAAAAATGTTCAGAACTGTGAATTTGTGCAAAAATACATATGTATGCATTTGTGTTAGTAAAATTTTGTATTAGTGAGTGTCTGTATATATATATACTTTTTAAAATATATATACATCTATATGTAGACGTTATATTCGTTTTGTAGCTCCGTATATTTTCAGTGCTTTTGGTTGATTGTTGGCGGCCGTGGCAACAACTGACTTGGCTAATGCGAAGGCGAATTGTGGTTCTCAAGTGTGTTCTGGTCGCTAGGCGTTTTAGTCGTCAATAGCTGAAATACTTGCATGCGACGAGAGTGAAAAAGCGAATGTGTGTGCGTGTGTTCGTGCAAATGTCCACTAGATTTAATGTATTACGCATATGCACATTTTAGTCTACTGAGATATTGGATTTGTTAAAAAAAATTAGTTAGGAACATTTTTAAATGTTGATTTACTCTTCACAAATTGACATTGGTACATCAGTAGATATATGCAGTACTGCACGTACATCGAAAATATAGATTTTATTGGATTTTCTGCTTCAACAGATATAAAAATATTTTACTTGAATATGTATACTTATAGATATATGTACGAGAATTTGTACGTATGTGTAAAATGTATAAATGTATGTATGTAAGTTGACGACACACGCGGTTACGTGTTCTTTTATGCCGCGCTGCTCTCGCAATCGTTTCTGCCTTTGCCTTTGAACGTTTCAAAGTGTGTGTTCTCTTTTCGTGCTCTCTTGCTCTCCGGTGGGATTATTTTTATACTTTTATTGCGTACTCTTCAGTACCCTCCCCCTGACTATGTTCAGACACACTTGTTTCTTGTTAGTGATGTAGAATAATACATGCGTACATTAATTTAATAATGTGTATGTTACTTGATTTGTTGATTTATGAGCTCGTATTGAAAATAATAGTCCTATATTCAGAAGATTTTCAGTATTAACATAAAAATCTACCTTTACAATTCGTCTAGTATTGTGAACGTTGCGTATTGGAATTTTCTGCTTATCTGCATTTCTCTACAGTCGTATTTTTTCCTCTACTGCGCATGTAGTCGTATGTAGCTCCGTAGCCGAATCTCCGTCGTTGCGACCTCATGGGGCCGGTGTGGTGAGTTTATACTTTGCCGCCCGGTGTGGTGTTTTTTCCAACTGTCGGATATTTTCTCAAAGGCACACATACGCTTGTATTCGCATAAGCGAACGTTTACAGCAGTCAAAGTTGCCGTCATCGCAGAATTCAAGAAACGGTTTCAAATTTTATTTGCCGTTATCTTCAATCTGTACTACTGACCGAAGCCAATGCCGCACTGACATTTCGCTAACTACTAGAGGTTTCCTCTTTCTTTCGTCACACATACAATTGCACATAGGAATGTGTATGTAGATATGTACGTGCATAAGTGTGCACACATTTTTATAAAGAAAAATAGTTTCTCTTGCAGTAGCAGCACTACTTCCTCATTGTGAGGCATGCCCAAAAATGACGCAGTCCATGACGCATACAATTCGGTTCATTGCTAAGAGCTGATTTTGTGGGCTGCACAATAAAAAGAGGGGAAGGAGTGGCTGTTGATTGGGTGTATTGCTATAAAAGCGCACCCATATACTCAGATATATAATACGCACACACAGGCATACATGGATACATTTGTATGAATTTAGAAAAATAATCAAAATCAAAGTGATGACTCCACCGTTGCGGTCTGTTTGCTTTTATTTTGATCTCTTTATTTATTTTGTAAAAAACTGTACGAAAAACACCGCGTTTGACCTATAAACGAGTAAAACTGAAAAGTTGCTGTTCTGGCAACATGTGTATATACACCTAGCAGATGTTAGTACAAAGATTTGCATGTGTGTGCGTGTGTACGTCATCTGTGCGTTTCTACCTACATTTCCACACGGCCTAAGGTTCAATGATTTCAAACTTTGACGGTCGAATGCTATCGTTTAGAGTAGAAGATAAGTGTGTGGGTGGATGCATGTATGGACGTTATTTACACGTGCATTTGCTAGTCGTTATGTGTAGTGCCAATAACAATGTGGTTTTAATTGGCATTCACTATTATTATTTGAGATGTGCTTGAACACCATATATAAGATCTGTAACCATTTTCAGTTTTCAGCATTGGGGTCATTGTGCATTTATCTTTGACATCTGAATACACACAAGTAATATGTACGTACATATATATATATGTATGCTTACTCACGTACCACACTTGGACTCGCATACCCACACACTCAAGCAAAGCAAGAGATTTCTCTCTTTTTCATTTTCAATTTTTATTCATAGTTTATTTTTAACTTTTCTCTATGTATAATATGTTGAATTTATTTTGTTTGGCTTTTTCTTTTTTCATTCCATTTGCTTGTAGTGTCGACGGATGTTTTTTTTTTTTTTTTCGTTTTCAGCTTTGTTAACATACTCCATCCCCCGTGTCCATTAATTTCAAATCAATGTGTGTTCCGCCCTTCTATAAGAACAAGCAGATTTAAGTTATAAAGTCAAGGCAGTGTGTAACAACATGAGCAAACAATTTCAATCACAAACGCAAACGCTCCTATAATAATGCGCAAACCCAATTCGGAGCACACCCTTATGCACACACCCATCGACACTTCCTGACACCCACACACCTGTCGAGAGTACGTTGTGCTAAAAGCCGTGCGTAGCCTGGGCAAATGTTCTTTTGAATAGCGCTTAAACGAGCTCCTCTGGGGATAATCATTTTGCCGTTATTATGTTTCGATGTTTGTCCCCATGGATAATGGAAAATGTATCAATCAGCTACGGCTTGCGTATACTTATAAATAATAATCAATCAATATTTATGTAATAACCGCATACACTCACTACCAGTTAGCCGGTAGTGGAAGGCAACAGGTTACCCTTTTGGAACATAATACCTGTTGTGTGCGTGTGTGTAAACAGTTAATATAAGCTAAATGCTAGCATGTGTGTGACTCACGGCTGTTTAACATAAAGCGCAATTTATTGGCAACCTTTTGTTTAGATTTATTTTTATTATTTATCATCATTGCTGGTTTCAGCTTTAGCCCTGTACTTGAAACTCAACGTTTTATATTTAATGTAAATGATTCCGATGAAATTGAATGCAATGCTGATATCTGGAGTACTCGACGATGATTCAGTTATGTATTAACGCTAATTGTGCCATACACAAACAAAGATTTTAAATTTTTGACTCATTTACTGCTCAATACGAATTTAAATCTCTCAACGTACGTACAAGGGTGTGCCTGTCTGTGTGCATGTACATGTGCGTTTGCTTGAAAGCCAGTTTTTAATATCATGTATACATATTGATGAGCGCGATACATCCTTTGTCGCCCGTTGACACCGCAACATATTTCAATATTATCCAGAAGTTTGCAACGCGCAGCTGCTATTCGCATGCGAGTCCTGTTGCCTGCCGCCTATGTTTTGCGGCGGCGGTGGCGGCAGCGGCAGAGACAGAAGCATGCCTTGTTGCTCCATCCTACCAGCTCCAGCACTTAGCTAGAGCCAGAGCCAGAGCCAGTCAAGTTCTCGTTTTAGTCGAGTTTCGGGCCTGGTCGGAAGAGCAACATAACAGCGGCAGATAATTATTCGGCTTTTCGTCTTCTGTGTATGTCTATCTATAGTTGAGACGTGTGCACATGTGTGTGAGTGTAGATACGTGTATATATGCCGCCAAAGGATATACGTGTTGAAGCTAGGCGAGAGAAATAAATGAATTAATCGCAGCTTTCAATTAGCTGTGGGTGTATCATCCCCAAGTAAATGTTCATGTGTACATATATATCTATGCCACTGCTGGGAGCTATTTGAACAGGTTGCCAATTAACGGCACGAATGTCGCGTGGGAAATTGAATTGAACTCTTCAGTGGCAATCAATAAATATTTGGCATTTTTCCAATTTGTGTTTCCTTGCAGATAACCAATCACACACTGTGAGCGACGCTTTGAGCTGTGGATTCCTCCTACTTTAATTAATTTTTCTGCTGTCTATCAACTGCAACAGAGATCGTGCGTGGATCACTACACACACGAACACACATATACAAATTATTCATATTATTAGTTTGGTCAAGTAACTAAAAAAAACCACAAACATGTCGACAGTCGATAAGGAAGAACTGGTCCAGAAGGCAAAATTGGCCGAGCAATCAGAACGGTAAGTGGAGTACTCCAAGGCAGGAGTATAGATCAAAAGAATAAGTAATTGAATTATCATTTTATTATACAGCTATGATGATATGGCCCAGGCCATGAAATCAGTCACAGAGACGGGCGTCGAGCTGTCAAATGAGGAAAGAAATCTGCTCTCCGTTGCCTACAAAAATGTGGTTGGAGCGCGCAGGTAAATGCAAATAATCCCATACACACACAAGGCCTATATATATTTACTTACATATATACATATATATATATATATTATCATTTTTATGACAACAGGTCATCGTGGCGTGTAATTTCCTCCATTGAGCAAAAAACCGAAGCATCCGCCAGAAAACAACAGCTCGCCCGCGAGTACAGAGAGCGTGTGGAGAAGGAGCTTAGAGAAATTTGCTACGAAGTTCTGGTACGTAAAGCTGCTTCACTCCATTCCACTATACTAAACTCTTCCTGCCCATGACCATGAATATTGTTGTGGAGTTACCATCTCCCTCTCGCTTACGCGAAAAACCCACCTCCCTCTCCCAGAGTAAGCAAATTATGATGTCGGGGGGGGGGGGGGGGGGGGGGGGGGGTTTGCCAGCAATACGCCCCACAACTGGGCAGCTGCTTACTGCGCAAGTCTTGTACCCAAATGCCAGTGGGCGGTGTTGGCCGTTCATCCAGTTTTATGTAAAAATGCGACACTGAGCATATATAGCTAGGTTGCTACGCTTAAGTTTGTTAGGGCTAGTTTGAAATTACAATCGCTGATGCGGAGGGTCCACCGTACAGGCACAAGTCTTTCTGTGTGTGTGCGTGTAAGTGTGCGTTTGTATTTGTGTGTAACAAATTGTATTACAATCAATAAATCTATTTATAAAAAGAAATTTTCCAGACATGTTGCTGCACACAGCAACAAACTTACACGCATCCAATGTGCGCGCACACACACACACACGCAAAGATTTTTTTATATAAATAAATGTTTTGATTAGATAGCAACAGCAAGCACCAGCATTTCCCCAACATGGCTTGATTAATGTCAATTTAATTAGGGGTTTCGCTTGAGCTGCTTGGGCCACATCTACTTTAAAGCCGAACTCACTCTCGACGCACTGTTGACCTATTAAGTGAAATACCTGTGCATGTCAAAGAGTTTAAAAATAAATCAAAGTACAAGCTGCAACCTACATATATGTGCCCAATGTATATGCAACGGTCAACTGAACTCTTGGGCGAGGAAGAGGGTGGGTCTGCTGTGGGTGTGATGTGGTGATAGCTTTACTCGTGCTGCTCACAGAAAATCGATAACGCTTTGAAGTGTCTCAGTCGACTGTAAAATTGGCATACATACAGACAACAGCTATATATAAATATATATGTATATATCTATGTATTGCTTGCTATTTCGAGTCGAGGAGCGTAAGATGACGGCTTTGTCGCGTCCCTCGTTCTTGTCGCATGATATTGGCTTAATGGCCAGGGTAGCAATTACGAATGTTTATTTATATATGTTTAAATTATATTTTATAATTGGCCTCCCGCTTGCTCTTTTAATCAACAGGGTCTTCTGGACAAATACCTTATTCCAAAAGCCAGCAATCCAGAAAGCAAGGTTTTCTACTTGAAGATGAAGGGAGATTATTACAGGTATTTAGCTGAGGTCGCCACAGGAGATGCCCGCAACAGTAAGTATCATCAGTGATGGCTTAACCTTAAGTAAGCCCTTTTTTCAGGATTAAGAAGAAAACAAATTACCACGGAAATATAAACTCTAATCTCTTTGTGTGTTCATAAAAATGCAGCCGTTGTTGACGATTCCCAAACCGCTTACCAGGATGCATTTGACATTAGCAAGGGCAAAATGCAGCCAACACATCCCATCCGCTTGGGTCTTGCACTTAACTTCTCAGTCTTCTATTATGAGATTTTGAATTCTCCAGATAAGGCTTGCCAATTGGCTAAACAGGTTAATAAAAAGAAAAAAAAAAGAAAACGAAAACGAAATACTTTGGCAAAATGTCTGGCAAGCGAACAAAGTGCAATGGAAAATCATTTCAATTGATCTAAACAATTTATGTTTTATGTACTTAAGTTAATCGTTCATACCGTATCTAGTTTTATCATATCAAAAACTAATTGTGATATTTGGTTCTTTTTTCTCTTTTATTTTTATTTTCGATTTTTTCAACCACATTGTTTTCTACCATATATTAACGTACATTATTTAAGACGTCGTTGAGGACTCGAAAAAAGCTTATCAAGAGGCATTCGATATTGCCAAAACGAAAATGCAGCCAACACATCCAATCAGATTAGGTCTAGCTCTCAACTTTTCCGTCTTCTATTACGAAATCATTAATTCACCAGCGAGGGCTTGTCATTTAGCTAAACAGGTTCAAAATCTTTCTACACCAAAACGGTTCCTATGTTTGTTCATGTTATAATTAACTCTTCTTGTTGTTGCAATTTATGCTGCAATTGTTGTTGTTGTTATGTGACTAACTTTGCTTTAAGAGATTACATACCAACACACAAATACACATACACACAGTCCGCATAACGTACGACCTCAATGAACGTGAGTGTAAAGCTCTCTTTAATTCGCATGTTATTCAACTTGAAATCGGCTTAGTTAAATTGAAAGCCTGGCTTGTGTTTCCTAACGCCTGTTAACCCTCCATAATGCGATCCGTATCTTGCTGGTGAAGATGTTAATGGTTGTCGGAGAAAGTGCATTAACGGTTAGGTTCAATATCGTAAATAGTATTTGATTTGAAGTTGTTGCTAGATCAATTGTTATATGTTACGCTTACTTGGCGAATGAAAAAAAAAAAAAAAAACGAAACTAAAGGTGTAATACCAATACTAAAAAATAATTTACAACAAAAAGAAGATAAAAACTTCTTTGATTAAATTGAAATGCTTCCGTTTTGCACCTGAACATGAAACATGTACTTGCATTTTCCTTGACGGCATTTTGCATTGTTTTTCGTTGCCTTTATATTTTGTACAAATGAATATTAAATCTGATTATATATTTTTTACGTGTGAAATATAGGCGTTTGATGACGCGATAGCCGAGCTGGACACACTCAACGAGGACTCATACAAAGACTCAACACTCATCATGCAACTGTTGAGAGATAACCTGACCCTTTGGACCTCCGACACCCAAGGCGACGGCGACGAGCCACAGGAGGGCGGTGACAACTAACCAAACAACTAAAATGTTTCCTTTTTGACTATGCAAATATTATTCAGTAATACAAAACCAAGAAACAAACAACAAAAGCAACCAACAAATGAAAACAGAAATATAAAAGAAAATCTTTGAAGTCGAAGGCAGCAGAGAGCAGTAAAGTCATTAGAAAGCAACATCAAAATCAACCACATCAGCTAAAACAAAGTAAAGCAAAATTGAACAAAACAAAACAAAACAAAACGAATACCAACCGCATTACAACTGAAAGAACTCATTGCGCATCAAACAACACAACGGGATGCAATTGATTCAGCTTGGGTGGCTGTGTAATGATAGTAGCAGGAGCAGGATGAACATGGAGTGCAAGGTGAATGCATCTGATGAAGGTTAATCTGGAAAATCTGGCTTAAACAGTCTTTGGCTTGCATGCATATTTGCAGCAGACGAGAAGAATTGTTCCAATCAAAACAATCAATGTATACGTACATTAAATTGTGAACAGAAATTGAAGAATTGAAGTCGAGATAACAACAAATGAGAACACAAATGAATTGATAAGAAACCAAACATCTTAATTTGCTTCACATGCCGTTTCTATTGTCTTTGTTCGTAAAAACCAAAAAAGAAGTAAAACAACAAAAAAAAAAAAAACCATAAAATGCTCTTGCGAATATTTATAAACGGATTTCCATACTAACTGAGTCGAAGCTTATTAAGTAAATTATTATAAATGCAGCAACTATCAACAGCTATCCGAGGAACAGTTGAAATGTGAATCGATTTAGAATGAGTTTCAGTTTCGTTTTGTTAATAGATTGCTATTCCGCTGTTTTGACATAATCTTATTTATTTGCATTATGTTTTAATAAAAAATTACCATTCTGTTTTATAAAAAAAATATATATATATATATAGTCATCCTTATATATATTCACAAACAAACAAACAAACAACAGCAACAGAACACAAAACACAACAATATTTGTTAGTTTTTTATTTTCATTACTTTTTGATTGTTTATTGCACTGCGCCGCTTTCCTTAATCAACAAAACAAAGGCTAATTGGTTAACACAAGAACAATCTATGTAATTACAAATAATGCCCATTATTATTTTCGTCGTCAAAGAAGAACAATCTGCATATCTGCAGAGCCCATTGCGAACCAAAAGAAGCAAATTCTGTATTATTTGTAATTCTCTTTTCTAAAATACAACAAATAAACAAAATACAAGATAAACCGTAACTTTTATTTTAGGCAGCCCTCGCCAATCCTCTTATTATTTGATCACAAACTGTTCCAACGGGTAGCCAAGAAGGCATGAGTTCTATTGTGCCTGTTTAATGGATTCTACCGTTTGTTTTCCATCTCTTTATAACTTTGTATGTAAATCGTAAATCGGTCGATCGGTCGAACACGGCAGGGCCACGGCTTTTGCCAGCTGGCCCGATCGATGCGATGATAACTATTTATAACATACTG
>JABVZX010000001.1:9993399-10019387 GCA_020883565.1 Drosophila pachea
ATTTTTTATTTTATGGCTCAAGCGTCAAAATTTGAATAATTGCAATTGAAATAAATTATAGAAATTCGCAAGATGATGATTTTTGCCATGAATGAATTGTCGCAATTTCGGTTCTCTCTTTTTCAAAGTCACTTTCATTTTCGAAAAAAAAATCTTGAAATAGCCACAAGAGACAAAACAATTTTAACAAAACGAATCAACTGAACTACTCGCGTGTCCGTTTTTATAAAAATAACCGTTAATTTTCTCAGTACTTAGTCATTTTACTGTTTGAATGACGCCATAGATATTGATTAAAAATAATGCTTTACTCATTCAACGATTTCCTACATTTCTCACATTGCTTCGCTTTTTGAGCCTGATAAGCCCAGATTAAGTTGAGCGTACTTGCATTTCTCCAATCTGTTAATTTATGTCTTTTGCTTCCTTTCCTTGCCACTTATTCAGGTGTACTTCATTCGCGAGGGTTATCAGGGCATGGTAGATGGTGGTGACTGCATCCAGGAGGCATCATGGTCATCGGTGTCGTCGATTATTCATCGCGGTGGTACAATTATTGGCTCTGCCCGCTGTCAGGACTTTCGTGAACGCGCTGGCCGCCTTAAGGCTGCCAACAATCTGATACAGCGAGGCATAACCAATCTTGTTGTTATTGGCGGTGATGGCTCATTGACTGGCGCCAATCTATTCCGTCAGGAATGGAGCAGTCTGCTAGATGAGCTCGAGAAGAATGGCTCGATAACCGCTGAGCAGAAGAATAAGTACAATGTGTTGCATATTGTCGGATTGGTGAGTTCACATTGACATGCTTCACTTGCTCTTTATTAACCTGTTTGTTTCAGGTGGGTTCGATTGATAATGATTTTTGTGGCACGGACATGACGATTGGCACGGATACGGCATTGCATCGTATCATTGAGGCTATCGATGCCATTGCCAGTACGGCGTACTCACATCAGCGCACCTTTATCATGGAGGTCATGGGTCGTCATTGTGGGTAAGCCAGCTCGTTGTCGATAAGCTTGGATATGCGTGTGTGAGAATGTGTGTGTGTCAGTGATTTAACTACTCGTACTATGAATTTGTTAGTTATTGCAAAACAGATTTGTAACGGATTAAATGCCTTCAATACCAACAGCTATCTACCAGTTGTAGCTGGCGTTATATCGGAGGCAGACTATGTATTTCTGCCCGAGTACCCGCCGCCGCAAGATTGGCCCGATAGGCTGATCCTCAAACTGGACCAGGCAAGCAATTCAACCAGCTCGCTGAATGTCTGTCATTCATGCATCCTCTATAGGTCTTTGTTCAGTCAAGTGTGTCAATATATATGTACATTGAGAAATTTAAGCCAAAAGATAAATGAGCTGATGCAATAGTTAGAGAAGTTAGCGAAAAGAAAAAGAGAGAATATTACTTCTAGTTTAAAATTAATTTTAAAAGACCTCTCTGCAATTTTAAGCTTAGCAACTATACGATTGATTTATTTATCATCGTGTGTACTTTTGGAGTTTCTTTTGCGTTGCGGTGATCCTTTTCGCTAAACCGTTATACCTAAAAATCCTCTCCCCACCTTATTCCCAGGTTCTCTAAATTTCCTGCTTTTTGTACATATGTTTAACCAAATAATACATACCTATTTTTACAGCTATTTAGCACTCGTGGGTGGCCTGGCCAGTGAGGCCGATTTCATATTTATTCCCGAAATGCCGCCGAAAGTCGATTGGCCAGATAGGCTCTGCGAACAATTGGCTCAGGCAAGAAGAACAACAATATTTTTTCCTCTTTCTCGCGCTCTCTTTCGCTCCCTCAATCAATCGCTCATCTGCTTTTCGTTGAGATTATTTCTTTATTGCAGTTGTCAAATACAACAGCATCGGCATACAATACCCAACGCATCTACACACACTCACTTGCACACAGACACACAGATATGACCATATGCGCACACATGCATAGATCATGTAAACACTTGAGTTTGTATATTGCTTTCTTGCTTTTGGAATTTATTCAATTTGAGATTGGCTTGAAGCATAGTTAGAGCTGAAAGGACGGATTATGGATTAGTTTTGTTTCCACTTTAGTTTAGCAATGATCATGAGATTAAACGGATGTGTAATCCACACACCCGTAACGCCCAACTCCAACCCTATCTACCTTATATCCATAAGCATAATGTAATTAATGATTATCGCAAATAACATTTCATCACATTTCCATCGTTTTTGTGTGTTTGATTTATTTTTGTTTTTAGCTATTTGGCCATTTCAGCCGCTATAGCCACTGAGGCTGATTTTATGTTAATACCCGAAGAGCCCGTACCAGTTAACTGGCAGGACGCTCTATGCAAGAAGCTAGCGCAGGTCAGCGAAACATTCAGGTTTTTTCTAGTTTATTCTAAGCGATGGTGTTTTCGTTCAAAACTAAATCTAATGAGCTCTTTTTATCTGTAAACTGTAATGCAAAATTCTAACAAGCTGTACAAGGAGCAGCTGCTTCGTTTCGTCAAACTGATTCTATCAAAATACTAATTGGTTGGCTATTTAATTGGTTTTTATTGGGTTAAAGTGCAGACACACTTTTTTTATTTTTTTCCGGGCAATTTAATTGGCTTTTATTTTGTTTTGTTGGTTGACTTGTAAATATATATTCATATGTTTCGTTAATTGTTTTCTTTTCCGCATTTCACATCGTTTGAGCTCTACATAAAGGATTCATATTTCATTTCTAACCTCACATTTGTATATATATTCATTCATTTCATCGTTTAGTTTATGTACAAAACACTTGCAGCTACATTTTTGAAGTGCTTTGTTTAAGCTTTACATATGTTTTTGTGTATTCAACATTGCTTTTTGTTGCCATTAGATGTATATACTAATGCAATCAATGCTCATCCGTGAGAATTACGTTGGGAGGTTTGGATACTAATAATCAACATTTTCATTTTAAATTAGGAACGTTCGGCAGGTCAGCGCTTGAACATCGTCATTGTCGCTGAAGGTGCCATGGATCGAGAAGGTAATCCAATTACAGCTGAGCACGTCCGTAAGGTTATCGACGAGCGCCTTAAGCATGACGCTCGCATCACCGTGCTGGGTCACGTACAACGAGGTGGCAACCCCAGCGCCTTCGATCGTATTTTGGTAAGCAAATGAACTAGTTCGATGTGATCAATTTGAACCGACAATTACCGATTGTTTAAATAATTTTAAAAGTGAATGTTATAAAGACCGTTTCTAAAGCGGATAAACAGCAATAAGTTATTTTTTCAATACTGACTTTCCCCTAACAGGCCTGCCGTATGGGCGCTGAAGCTACGCTAGCACTGATGGAGGCTACGCCTGATTCCGTGCCAGTCGTAATTTCCCTAGACGGCAACCAAACGGTACGCGTGCCCTTAATGGAGTGCGTGGAGCGCACCCAAGCGGTGGCTAAGGCCATGAAGGAGCGTCGCTGGGCGGATGCTGTAAAGCTACGTGGCCGCTCCTTCGAACGTAATTTGGAAACCTACAAGATGTTGACCCGCTTGAAGCCGCCAAAGGAGAACTTCGATGAACAAGGCAAGGGCATTGAGGGCTACAGGCTCGCCGTGATGCACATCGGTGCACCGGCCTGTGGCATGAATGCTGCTGTACGCAGTTTTGTGCGAAATGCAATTTATCGTGGAGACGTTGTGTACGGTATCAACGATGGTGTAGAAGGTCTCATTGCTGGCAATGTTCGGGAGCTGGGATGGTAGGTATTGTGAGCTCCTCATTTTCAACAATCCACTAAAGTTATATACGATAGGTCTGATGTCTCTGGGTGGGTAGGTCAGGGTGGTGCCTATCTGGGCACCAAGCGTACCCTTCCTGAGGGCAAATTCAAGGAGATCGCTGCTCGTCTCAAGGAATTCAAGATCCAGGGTCTTCTGATAATTGGTGGATTTGAGAGCTATCATGCTGCTGGACAAATCTCCGATCAGCGTGATAATTATCCAGAATTTTGCATACCGATTGTTGTCGTGCCAGCCACTATTTCAAACAACGTTCCTGGTACCGAGTTCTCTCTGGGCTGTGACACCGGCCTAAATGAGATTACCGAAATCTGTGACCGTATTCGCCAATCGGCCCAGGGTACTAAACGTCGAGTTTTCGTTATTGAGACAATGGGTGGTTATTGTGGCTACTTAGCAACACTTGCTGGCTTGGCAGGCGGCGCTGATGCCGCATATATATATGAAGAGAAGTTCTCCATCAAGGATCTGCAGCAGGATGTATACCACATGGCTTCTAAAATGGCTGAAGGCGTCTCCCGTGGCCTTATCTTGCGTAATGAGAAAGCCAGTGAGAACTACACCACTGACTTTATTTATCGCCTGTACTCAGAAGAGGGTAAGGGTCTCTTCACTTGCCGCATGAACATTTTGGGCCATATGCAACAAGGTGGCTCGCCCAGTCCATTCGATCGCAACATGGGTACCAAGATGGCTGCCAAGTGCGTAGATTGGTTGGCAACCCAAATCAAGAATAACATGGATGCAAACGGTGTGATCAACTGCAAATCGACCGATACGGCAACTCTGTTGGGTATAGTGTCTCGGCAGTATCGATTCACTCCGTTGATTGATTTGATTGGCGAGACAAACTTTGAGTAAGTGTTATGGGATTACAGAATAAAGAACACTATTAATATTCTTATATCATCAGCCAACGCATCCCAAAGAAGCAGTGGTGGCTTCGATTGCGTCCCTTGTTGAGAATTCTGGCCAAACATGATTCAGCATATGAGGAAGAGGGCATGTATATTACCGTCGATGAGGAGTGTGCCACCGATGCGGTCGCTTAAACATTTCATAAAAACAAAATTATTATACTACAAGCCCAGTGCACAAAATATCAATCTCTGTTTGTAGATTTCAGTTAAAATTATTTGAACTAAGTGAAACGTAAAAACTTTTGTATGCTTCATTTGTATAATTCAATTTAATATTCATCGATGTATTTATACATACATATAAACGTGTCACAGCTCAGGTCAAAGTTTAGCAGCTAATAGTTGCATTAGCCAATCTAACAATACCACAGAGTGGAAGTCTAATAATCCATGTCAAGTAACTGTATTTCTCATGCATACATATTAGAAATGTATCCAATATACCGCCACAATTATTATTTATAGTCTAATTTGTAATCTTTTCTTTATTCACGTTTTATTTATTTTAGTTAATCTTTAAAATTGATTACATAAATACACAATTATACAGAAACCTTTAAATGTTTACTATCCGAAAATTGCTTGATCATTGCTATTGTAATTGTTGCAAGAATACATATATGAAATGTTAAAAATACTGTTTACTCTATATATATACATATATACACGAATTGGTAACAAAACTGCATCGAACTTTTGTGAGTTTTGCTATGAGAATATAAGTGTTAAAGATTGCAACGCATAAGCGACGATATCTAACTGCGCGCGTTGATCAATTCGTGCGCACATAGTTTACAATTCAAATAAATCACCACACAAGTAAAATATTTAAATACATTCTATTAGGCCTCGTTATCCGTGTGTCAGCTGTTACATTCAAATTTCTGACATTACGGATGTGTATGAGAAATGGCCTTATTTATTAATGCACATACATTGAGAATTTAAACACGGTTTCCTTTTTGCCATATCACAATCCACCGCCAGATCTTTCGACAGGCATACAGCTGCTTTTGCGACGGCAATGGTTGATTGCCATCAGTTTTTGGTCCAAATTCATTTTGGCATAGCGTAAATATGCCGTGTCTCCATGTACAATGGCCGACATGAGCATAAGAAATTCGTACAAATTCACTTTACCTTGGGCTTGACAATCAATGTCACGGAGCACGTCATGCATCAAATCCACAGGAACCTCCTTAACACCAAAGGATTTCATCGCCGCACAACATTTGTTTATTGACACAAAACCGGTACTGTGAACGTCCAGATTTCTAAAGTGGCTGGCATACTTTTGTACTTGCCGGACGGACATTTTGATGGGTATATTCCGTTGGCCTGTGTCGTTTTCTGTTCTGTTTCCCATTTGAGTGTTAAGAAAATTGCGTGCTGCTTTGATCTCGCTCGCTTTCTTCCATCTATTCCATTTCAGCTCACGTGCCATTTCTTCCGCCACACGCGGCAACATATCCTCGGCTGCCTGGACATTGAGAAAGGCAACTCGCAATCTACGAGCGATCATATCAACTAACGTGCAGGCATAGTCTTTAATGCCCTGGCGAACCTCTGCTTCAATGTAGGGGAATTCGGTGTGCAGACGTTTGCCAACAATTGGCCAAGCGCCTCCACTGGAATTCGCACCGACAGCCACTTTGAATGCGTTCGATCCATACGTATCTGACAAATGCTTCGCCACGTCTCGCTCCAATCCGAAGTCTTGCACAAGCCGTATAAACATGTTCGGTGTCCAGCCAACGGCACCATCCAATCTGCAGGAAGTGGCTGTAATTGAGTGCTTTCGCAACGGCTGCAAGCCGCCGCTTGTAATTGCTGCATCCACTGCCTTCTCTGCAATCAACCGGAAGGACGTCCATGTGCCACCGACTATTGATATCATGTTACCCGGCCCCACAGATATGACATGGTTTTTCATATCCGAATGCGCGAGGTCTGTCGTCTGTGTGGGGATAGGTTTGTAGCCGCCCCATGCTGCTAATACGTCGCAGCGTCGTACATCAAAGTTCGGATTGATGTAGTTTTTGATACTGTCCAGTAGATACTGTACCTCCAATTCCGTTGGCTGTGGTGATTCATGGTTCACACGTGTTTCATCCGAGGTTCCCATTAACGTATGCCCGAGCCAGGGCAAAAAGAATATGGTTGAACCATTGTATGTATGCGGATCGAAGAGGCCGACATCCTCCGGGCAATAGAACGTCGGCAGTACAATATGCGACGCCCATGAGGGCATGCACTGGGCTGGAGCATTGGCGTCTTCCAGGCGACAAATAGAGTCACTGAAAGGCCCAGTGGCATTAATCACAATCTTAGCTTTTATCGTATAAGCCTTGTCAGTCAGTTGATCGACTGCTTTGACTCCAACTACTACATTATTGCTGTCGCGAAGTAAATCTATCACTTTCATATGATTGCAGACGTCGGCGCCATAGCGTGCGGCTGTCAAAATGATCGCGAGGCACATTCGTGCATCGTCATGCTGACCTTCGTAAAAGATGAAGCCGCCAGAAATGTCACGGCGTAATATAGGAAGCATTTCATGTGCGGTTCGGGAGTTGATGAAACTGAAGCCTTTTGTGGATCCAGGCGCCATTAAATGATAAAGATGCAGTTTCATCCAGTAAATGGGCACCTGCCACCAGTGATGTACTGGCAACATAATGGGAATCTGCCGATTTAGATGAGGCGCCAGATTTGTTATAATTCTGCGTTCCTTTAGCGAAGATTGGACACGGCGAAAAGCGGCGAAATCAACATGTGTAATTGCGTGATCGAGATCTCGCAGACCGCCATGCAACAATTTACTTGACTTCGATGACGTGCCACTTCCAAAATCATCGGCTTCCAGCAAAGCTGTTTTCAATCCTCGCGTTGCCGCATCCAGAGCGCACCCAGCGCCAACTGCGCCACCTCCAATAATAAGAACATCGTATTCGGTTCGACGCAACGAATCGATGCTCATTTTGCGGGAGGGCAGCGCACGTTTCATCTGTGGCACTTTGGCTTTATCTGCGGTTGCAGATATAGACGCGTATGCGAATATAGAGCTGCCAGCCACAGCGGCAACGTGAATAAATTTTGACATGCTAACATTAGTTGTAAACAAAAAAAACAAAAAATTGTAATTACTTTCAATTTGACAATTATCAAAGAAAAAGCAAATTTCAATATTTTTAATATTCTATTTAAATATATATATATGTGTATATTTGTGTTTGCATGTCGGAAAGTTATTACAATTATCTAAAAGAAAACTCAAACCCACTTACTAAAGCAATTAGTATAAAAAACAATATGCCAAACATTCACATTTTAATCTTTTAAACTTAGCACGAATTCTGTGTCGATCCTTTCCAGACTTCTGCGCACTCCATTCTCAAAAGCTCGGTTAACAAAATCCAATTGTATTTCCTCTATTTGTAAGATGGGGCACCGCCAGTCGTTCAGCATTAAAGCAATCGAGAACCATTATTGACTTTGTTGTTGTTGTTTTACATTGCCGAAGAAGAACTTGTAAAAGAACGTGGCAACGAGGCAGAGCACCAGGGGCACCAGCCACGATTTGACAGAAGTCGTCTCGTTCTGTGTATCTGAACTCCAGGTGGGTTCCGCTTTCTGTGCGACTTTCGTACGCTCGTGGGCAACCAGTTCACCAATTTTGTACTTTTTCATCATGTCCCGGGCATCGTTGCTGTGCCCAACATCCTCAAAGTTTTCGGTAGCATCTTGTCCGGCCTGTTCAATGAGCACCTCTTCGCCGCCTGGATGCTGCAAATAAATGTTTATTAAATACACGTTTTTATATGGAATTATGCAAACAATGGGTGCTGCATATGTTGACCGTGAAATAATCAAGGCGGGAACATCTCAATCTAATGTTTAAAACATGACGTGTCACCCAATGCGCTATTCCATGGACGTCGATAAGGGGTTCCTTAAAGACCTCTTTCATAATACAAATTTATATTGAGTAAGAAAACTGCATCGTAATCATTAAACACAATTTTAAAAGTGACTGAAGCTCTTATCTTTGCCAAATATCTCGCTAAGTATCTGTGAGAATAGCGCTCGGATACAACTACTTAGATTTGTCTATTTTGATAATTATTTGTTATTTCAATCAAAATATTTAACTTTCGGTTAACATAGATTATGAATTTTGGTTTTGGTATTCATATGAAAATTTGCTTTTTTGTTCAACAAATAAAGAAAATGTAAGTGTTCCATTTGCTATATTTTGTTCAACTTTTGCCCTATTTTTATTGATAATGATAACATCTTCAAGCTGCGTGCGTCCGACTTTTTCCAGCAATGCAAAAAAATTAAACAATGGTAAAATTATGAATATAAACATGTACACTTTGAAAAAAGCAAACAGTTTACATATGCCCATCCAACATATTCGTATGTGAAAACATCATTGAACTTCAGTAGGTCACCCATTGATCGTAGGTCAAAGTACACAGACAAACGATTTTGCTTCTGTAGTGTAGGTAATATTAATCGACACGCAGTAGGTACAAACACGGATACCTAAAGTAGCTCTAACACTGCTAATACGAGTATGAAAAAACAACACTGTAATAATGATAAGGCGACACTTTCCCTTCCCTTCCTTCCCCTTCGTAATTATTAATTTGACGGGGACAGCGCCCGCGCCCTGATTTGGACGTGTTTAGTAGATTTGTTGTTGTGGTTTTCACGATAGTTCAATGCTCACCTCGTTAAGGAATTCTGTAACATCGTAGACATTATTGTGGATAAGCAGCCATGTGTCCTTGTTAGTGTTGTGTTTGGCAACTTCAGCACGCGTAAAAGTTTTCTCTCCTTCACTTGACATGTTGATGACTTGTTGAATTGCGTTTCTATTAGTAATAGAGTTGGAATAAGTTCGAACGACTCGTTGAAACTGAATGAGCGAGCCGAGTTTCCGACCGCCGTTTACCTAGTTCGTTATTTCCTATGTTATGCCAGTACATAATTTAACATTCGTTCTGTTAATAACAGCGAACAATTTTTGGTCGTTACAACAATTTAAATAAAATGGTAAGCGTTTTGTCAATGAACACACGAAGAGTACTGAAGAGTTATCATTAGTAATAAAATTATAGTAATTCAAAAAACAACCAGTTAATATATATTAAGATTAATTACTGTTAATCAACTTTGTCACAACACCAGGAGGAGCAGCTTTTATAATTATTATTATCGATTTTAAGCTATCGATTAATCAGAGTTGATTTTTATAGCCATCGAGTTTTCGCGGAATTTCAAAATTTGAATAAATATGTTGCTAAGACAAACAAGTAAATAAATAAGAAATAAAATGTTTAATTCATTTTAAAATATTAAATTTTGATTTACTCTTAATAAGAACTCGAGATATTGATTGTTATATCACAAATAAATATACCTTTATCTTTGTAGATATCTCAGCTATAGTCACACCGATTTGCACGTTTAATTATATATTTCCAAAGCATATTTCTCTGTTATTGATATTAAGCGAATAAATAAATAAATAAAATACTACTGGCATGTGCAAATGTGATTACGGTTTCTTAACCGTCTGAATCTTATCGCTTGCAGACTAAATCACCTGAACATCAAATATGCTTACATCACGAATACGAAGCGGCAATTCCATTTATGAGCCATATGGAATTGAATCACACATGGTAGTCCTCGAATACGGGGTTTGAGCAGGATCACTATCGCCACCACGATCTAAATTATACATGAGTAATTATTCTTCTTAATGTTTATATATTTATAAGACTTATTTTCGGGATTGCAACTGCCAATGTTCTAGTTTCCATGGTGATAAATTAGAATGGACGGACGTGCATTACCACAAAAAAAAAAATAAATTTAGTCATTGCCATCACATTTACGGACATAGCACTCATTATCAGTATACGAAAAGAATACTGTCAACTTTAATTCATGTCTGAGCTGCATGAATGACAGTCATATACCCATGAATTACTCAAAACATTGGAAAGCCATTAGATAAACTGTGAATTAACTATGATTAACTAAAACACAATTTATTTGTTATTATTGATATTTAATTTGGCTTTTATTAACTAAAACCCCAATTTATTGTTATTATTAATATTTAAGTTTGCTTTATTTTTCCTTCTGTTTATTTACTTACCTGATGTCTTTGTTAAGTACACCATTAACCAGAGTTATCTACTTGCGCACGTTAGGCAAATACAATACCACGCTCGGTTGACTATTTGATAAGAAAATTTAATATGTAATCGATTTTGATAGTCATTGCAAAAGAGAGTAAAGAGCGAGAGAGCGGGAGAGAAAGAGAGACAGATTTGAGAGTCCGCGAGTCCGGGTGATTGTGTTTTAGCTCTCTTCTTTTGAAAATGAATTAAGACAATGCTAATGGAATAGTAAATTTAAAAAAAATAGTTGAGAACTCTAATTGCTCTATTTGATAGCATAAACTAATTTGAAATGTATTTATGAATCCAGTATTAAATCGTCAATAAGATATAGCGTAAATTCTGAGGATTCCATTTCTCTGTACTAAACCCAAAACTTGTCAAAAGATATTGAAACTAACTTTTTCTGGCGTGGTTCAACGGGTTTCTCTTTCTGCACAGTTTTTGCCTATTAAAAGTACAATAAATTGATAAACATTATCAACCTGAGTCGATATCAGCTAATATAATTTGGAGCCCAGCGATTCAAATATAAAGCGCCAATGTTTGGCGCATATGTCACAAGTATATTTCTAACAGTGCTCCAATTCACTTCGGTCGTTCAACAAAAAGAAATTTCGTTAAATAATAAGCAAGAACAAAGAAGTGTTGGATATAGCATCGTCATGACCGGCACAAACGGCAATGTTGTCCAGGAGGACGATCGAATTTCACATTACAAATCGAATATTATCTTGGCTGATTCCGTAGAAAGTAATGGCAAAGATCGCAAAAGCTTGTGAGTTAAAAAAATGAAAATATTAGAAGGAAAGTAAACTGAATATTCATTGAAATCGTGTAACTTCTCAAAAAATGAAGTTCATGTGCAGTACATATGGAGAAATTCCCTTTTTTTATCCCATGGAAAGAAAAGACATTTTTGAGCAGCTCAAAAATTCCCCAAATGTAGATAATATCGATAAGAACGATTGATGAACTGAGCAATTTATTTAATGAATGGAACACATTATGGATTAAAACCAGACCAAGTATTAGTATCTACGAAATATACAACAATTAACAATATAATATATGTACGAAAGAAGTTTTAAAAAGGATTTTCAAATAATAATAATTTTATGTGCTATTAATGTTAAATGCTATTAGCAAGAAATATAAAATCTAAATTAAATAAATGTATACATACATGCTCACCGTTACAAGTAATTATCTGTCCTCAGCAGTAAATACATATGTAGTTTATCCACCATTTGATGGCTCAATCAAATTGTAGCGTTAATCATGAGAGAGCACTTTTCGCAACTCGCATGACTTCGGTCAGGGCGAATAGAATGCTTTATATGAGAGTCGTAAATTTCATTGGTCCGATGGAAGCTTGACTAACAAGAGAGCGGGCATATTTGCACTGATAGCAAAATATTGGCAGAGAGTCTAAAAATCGGCATTGCTTCGTTGCTGATGACTAATTGGATGTGTGGTATAAACCCTTTACTGCGGACTAATAGTACCCAGACGTCTACCTGCAGAGCGTTTCGATTGAGCAAATTCGACAGCCTTGGTGTTGGTGTTGGTGCTGGTTCCTGGGGTCAGCGATAAGGAATGTGCAATTACTTGAGGAAGGAATTATGTGCTATGTGCTGTCAATAGTTTCTCAAGTGCAGTAATAAAATGGCATGTGCTTTGGGCTATCTTCTTACAGTGAACCGAATAAAACGAAAAAGCAATCCAAGCATGACAAAAATGCTGAGAACGAGGGCGATAAGCCAAAGGATGAGGTTAAGCCAGTCGGCTTTTTCCAAATGTTCCGTTACGCAACGAAAAAGGATCGTTTCTTGTATATCCTTGGCATTCTTGGGGCCGTGGCAACGGGCCTAACAACGCCGGCCAACAGTTTGATCTTCGGCGATCTGGCAAATGTAAGTAAATCATTTTATGCATTTATCTACAAATATATCTGTAAATTGTATATTGTCAATTACTCAACTTGTTGACTTTCCATAGCGCACTTCATTGATAAGTCGAAAATAATGAGTTGTTTGAAGTACCTCAGCGTTTGAACGTATATGGGGCTATTATCTAGATCGATGTGATGGCATTATGTAAATTGCAATTTCAACTTCTAATCTGGCAGGACATGATCAAGTTGAGCGGCTCAGCGTCGGGTGCTAAATATGCGAGAGATGAATCCGCCTACCAGCTCCTGCTGGACGCCGTCCAGGACTTTTCGCTGAAAAACACATATATCGGCATCATAATGCTGGTGTGCAGTTACATCTCGGTCACGACGTTCAATTATGCAGCCCACTCGCAGATTTTGTCCATTCGCTCCAGGTTCTTCGAGTCCGTGCTGCATCAGGACATGTCCTGGTACGACATCAATCCGAGCGGTGAGGTGGCTAGTCGAATGAATGAGTAAGTACTAAATGCTCTACAATATATCAATATGGTTGCTAAGCTTTATTTTGATACCTGCAGAGATCTGTCGAAAATGGAGGACGGCCTGGGCGAAAAAGTTGTAATGTTTGTACACTTTATCGTGTCATTCATCGGAGCTCTTGTGCTCGCCTTTGTCAAGGGCTGGCAGCTGTCGCTCGTGTGCCTGTCCAGTTTACCGGTGACCTTTGTTGCCATGGGCTTAGTATCGTTTGCGACCTCAAAGCTGGCCAAACAGGAGGTGAATATATATGCCGGTGCCGCAATTGTTGCCGAAGAGGCTTTGTCTGGTATACGCACTGTCAAGGCGTTTGAGGGCGAAAATAAGGAGATTGCCGCCTATAAGCAAAAGATTGTCGCTGCCAAGGATCTGAACATTAAGCGTAACATGTTCACTGGCCTCGGCTTCGGACTCTTGTGGTTCTTCATTTATGCATCATATGCGTTGGCGTTTTGGTATGGAGTTGGCCTGGTCCTCAAAGGTCGCGATGATCCATACTACGAAAACTATGACCCCGGCACTATGATCACAGTCTTCTTCTCCGTCATGATGGGCTCCATGAACATTGGCATGGCTGCGCCGTACATTGAAGCGTTTGGCATAGCAAAGGGTGCTTCTGCCAAAGTGTTCCAGATTATTGAACAAATCCCAATTATCAATCCCGTCAAGTCACGCGGTAAGACTCTCAACGAGCCGCTAATCACCATCGAATTCCGCAATGTTGAGTTCCAGTATCCAACTCGCAAAGAGATACCGGTTTTGCAGAAGCTTAACCTCAAGATCGAACGCGGCCAGACAGTGGCCCTGGTGGGACCTTCGGGATGTGGCAAGTCCACCTGCATCCAGCTAATACAGCGCTTCTACGATTCGGATGCAGGAGACGTCTATTTCAACGGCGTCAACATCAAGGACATCGACATTACGTGGATACGGAAACGCATCGGAGTGGTTGGTCAGGAGCCTATACTCTTCGGCACGTCCATATACGAGAACATACGCTATGGTCGAGAAGATGCCACCAAGGAGGATATCGAGGCGGCAGCTGCGGCAGCCAATGCAGCTATATTTATCAAGAAGCTACCCAACGGCTACCACACATTGGTGGGCGAGCGTGGAGCACAGTTGTCTGGTGGCCAGAAGCAGCGTATTGCCATTGCCCGTGCACTGATTCGTGATCCCGAAATTCTCTTGTTAGATGAAGCTACCTCGGCGCTCGACACGGCTAGCGAGGCGAAAGTTCAGGCTGCTCTGGAGAAGGTCAGCCAAGGCCGAACCACTATCATTGTGGCTCATCGGCTGTCCACAGTGCGTCGGGCGGACAAAATCGTGGTGATCAATAACGGCCAGGTCGTTGAGGCTGGCACCCATCAGGAGCTTATGCAGATAAAGATGCACTACTTCAATCTGGTGACCACACAAGTGGGCGATGAATCTAGCAGCTTGCAGAGTCCCACTGGAAACATCTACAAGAACTTCGACATTAAGGATGAGGACGAACAGGAAATCGAGGTCCTGGAAGAAGACTTGGAAGAGGAAGCAGAAGTCAAAGTATCTAAGAGCAAAAAGAAGAAACTGCCCAAAGAGCCATCACCCATGAAAAGCATCATGAAACTTAACAGACCCGAAATATTAGAAATTATAATTGGCTGCCTGTGCTCAGTGATCGTCGGCTGTGCCATGCCCATTTTCTCAGTGCTCTTCGGTAGCATACTCCAGGTGATGCAGTCAGATGATCCAAATTACGTGCGGGATAATACCAACCAATATAGCTTATACTTCCTCATCTGTGGCATTGTGGTCGGCACCTCAACCTTCTTACAAATCTATCTATTCGGGGTGGCCGGCGAGTGCCTGACCGAACGCCTGCGCGGCCTTCTGTTCAGCGGAATGCTTAAGCAGGAGGTGGCCTGGTTCGACGATCGAGCCAACGGCACTGGAAGTCTCTGTGCCCGCCTGTCGGGCGATGCCGCTGCCGTACAGGGTGTAAGTAGTAGTCTTCTGCATAAGGGAATTATGAGCTAATCTTTTAGATTTTGTGCAGGCGACTGGCCAACGTATTGGCACGATCATTCAATCGATTACCACCTTGGTGCTGGGTATTGCACTTGCCATGTACTACGAATGGAGTCTGGGTCTAATTGCCATAGCCTTTATACCCTTCATTTTGATCTCCTTCTATATACAACGCATCATCATGGCACAGGAGAACATGGGCAACGCCAAGATCATGGAGAGCACAACCAAGCTGGCTGTCGAGGTCGTATCCAATATACGTACAGTCGTCTCCTTGGGCCGCGAGGACATGTTCCATAAGAATTACATCAGCATGTTGAGGCCAGCCGTTGAGAAATCCAAGAAGAACACGCATTACCGCGGTATTGTCTATGGCCTGGCCAGATCCATGATGTTCTTTGCCTACGCTGCTTGTATGTCGTATGGAGGCTACTGTGTGGTCCATCGAGGTCTACTGTTTGGAGATGTTTTCAAGTAAATCCAAATCGAGTTGGCGAAATGCATGCACACTTCTAACGAGCATTCTGATTGCAGAGTATCTCAAGCACTGATCATGGGCACTGCGTCCATAGCGAGCGCGATGGCCTTTGCGCCCAACATGCAGAAGGGTATCAGTGCTGCGCAGAGCATCTTAAAGTTCCTGGAACGTAAGCCCTTGATTGGCGACAGTCCTGGTGTATCGCACAAGCCATGGCACTCCGAAGGCAATGTGTCCTTTGAAAAGGTGGAGTTCACCTATCCAACGCGTCGCGAAGTCCAGGTGCTGCGCCAGCTAGATATGGCGGTGAAGACAGGCCAGAAAGTTGCTCTGGTGGGTCCATCCGGTTGTGGCAAATCCACGTGTATTCAGTTGATCCAGCGATTCTACGACGTAGACGCTGGTTCCGTGCGGATCGATGACCAGGACCTGAGGCAACTGGCCATGTCCAATCTGCGCATGCAAATGGGCATTGTGTCGCAGGAACCAATCCTTTTCGATCGCACCATACGCGAAAACGTGGCCTACGGCGACAACTCCAGAATAGTCACCGAACAGGAAGTTATCGCCGCCGCCATGAAGTCCAATATTCATCAGTTCATTTCCACCCTGCCATTGGTAAGACCCATTTAGCCGAATTGACACACCGGACAGACATAAAGCACACAATCCTCCAACAGGGCTACGAAACACGTATGGGAGAGAAGGGCACACAGCTGTCAGGCGGACAGAAACAACGCATTGCCATTGCACGTGCCCTGATTAGAAACCCGAAGATTCTCCTCTTGGACGAGGCCACGTCAGCTTTGGACGCGGAAAGCGAAAAGGTAAGAGAGAATGAGCAAAAGAATTTTCGTCATAGGAATGATAACAATTGTTTTTCTTTTCTTTTATCAACAGATCGTGCAAGAGGCCTTGGATGCGGCCGCGGAGGGACGCACCACAATCAGTATAGCCCATAGATTATCAACCGTCATCGACTCGGATATCATCTATGTGTTCGAGAACGGAGTCATCTGCGAGAGCGGCACCCACAGGGAACTCGTGGAGCAACGCGGACTCTACTACACATTGTACAAATTGCAGTCAGGCGCCATGTGATGGAGTCTAACGAAGAACAAACTTTG
Source organism: Drosophila pachea (assembly GCA_020883565.1). Lineage (NCBI taxonomy): Eukaryota > Metazoa > Arthropoda > Insecta > Diptera > Drosophilidae > Drosophila > Drosophila pachea. The sequence continues at coordinate 10,010,353 of JABVZX010000001.1, forward strand.
ACCAATATTAGAATAGAACATAAGAGCGATTAGTGTTATCTTGTAAATATAAAGCAAAAAACTAGATGTACAGATAATTATAGAGTCTAAGGAGTATTTATGAATTTACCGACGCCGTTGGCACGTTAACTCAATAAAAAAAGAATTGGAGAAGCAGACATGGAAGATATACCAGTTCATGGGTCAAGAGAAGACTTCAATGTTTCCTCTAGAAATGGCGCCACCCTGCAACTTAATCGAAAGACACCTTTAGCTGATTACACCGGTCACCCTAGAGATAAGGATCCATAACTGTGGCGCTTTCAAATGTGCTTAAACTCATTGAACGGTCGGGTAGGAAATTTCCTACCTTATCAATCAACCGAATACAGTCCTTTACGAAAATATTATGAGCTTATATAGACATCGATATGAATGGCTTTCGCCTGATAAGACAGTGTATAGATATGCATGAACTGAAATTGATATATATCGATTTTACCATTGCTTTTTATTAGCAACTATTCATATCAAGTCTATTGGAAAGCCCGTTAAGTAATCCACTCCAAATATCTGTCTGCTTATCTTCATTGTGAAATAATCTATTTTATAAGCTGGATCGTAAACAATCCTGTAAATGATACTCGAAATAATAGTAACAATATGTTTGTTCACGTATATTTAAAGTTTACAATTATGTAAAGAGACTATGTAATTGCATTTTACCCAGTCAACGATTTGGTTGTCCACTGGAAACCAATTTTGAAAAATTTCAAATTTTCAAATTTTAACTTTCAATCAGCCAACGATCAATGTTCACCATTCGTAAATTTTGGGGGCTTGTGCTGTAGCTGTGGTCGTTATTGTACAACTACAACTAGTTTAAACGTTAAGTAAAAATAAGGGAAATCTTACAGTAAGCACAACACAACACCGCGCCGAAGACTTACAAAGGATTTTCATTCCGACAATTAGAGCATTATAAACAATAAAAACATAATGGAACTGTCTCTTTCATTAAACTAGGATCGTTGGTTAATGTTGTGTTGTTTAGTGTGTGAATATCGTGGGTCCGTGTGGGCCTCACAATTTACAAAATAATTTGGGTAAATGCTTTTTGCTTATCAATGATCAGGATTTTGCGGTATCGAAAATATTATGTACTGTGTTTCATTTAACATAAAACTTAATCGAAATCCGAAAGTGATTTAGTGCTAATTTAGTTCTTTTCCTCCTTCTTGGCCTCGTTGGTAGCTTCGCCTGTACTGCTGCCGGCGCCGCTGGCACCGCTAGCACCGCTAGCACCGCTGGCGCCGCTCTCGCGTTCAGCGGACATCTATGAAAATCAAAAAAGGAAGTTTTATTTAATTACTTCAGTTTTGATTATTTTCGAATGATGTTGCCTACCTTTTTGTATGCCATCTCAAAGAGTTTCAACGAGGCCTGCTGCAGCTGGGTGGTGGCTTTTCTAACTTCCTCTGGATCAGCGGACTCCTTGTTTGCCAACAGTGTGCGTAAGTCAGCGATTTCCTTCTTCAGTTTCTCACCCTAAAGTTCAATTATTTTCCGATTTACAAATTTGTAACCTGCTTGAATGTGAATTTTATCTTTAGCTTACCTCTTCAGCGGGCAGCTGACTCTTGAATTCTTCCATTTTGGTTTCAGTATCGTGTACAATGCTCTCGGCTTGGTTAACAATTTCAATGAATTCACGCTTCTTCTTATCGGCAGTTGCGTATTCCTCGGCTTTCTTAATCATGTTCTCGATTTCATCCTTGCTTAGGCCGCCGCTCGACTGAATGACAATCTGTTGCTCCTTGCCAGTACCTTTGTCCTTGGCTGACACATGAACAATACCGTTGGCGTCAATGTCGAAGACCACTTCAATTTGTGGCACACCGCGAGGTGCTGGTGGAATGCCGACCAATGTAAAGGAGCCCAACAATTTGTTATCATTGGCCATCTCACGCTCGCCTTGATGTACCTTAATCTCGACCTGAGTCTGTCCATCGCTAGCGGTTGAGAACACCTGCGACTTCTTAGTGGGAATAGTTGTGTTGCGCGAAATCAAGCGTGTGAACACACCACCCAAAGTTTCAATACCCAAAGAAAGCGGAGTGACATCGAGCAGAAGTACATCAGTAACGTCGCCAGCCAAGACACCGCCCTGAACAGCGGCACCGACGGCAACAGCCTCATCGGGATTAACAGAACGAGAAGGCTGACGTCCAAATAGCTCCTGAACTGTGGCCTGCACTTTGGGCATACGCGTCATTCCGCCGACCAGCAAAACTTCGCCAATTTCAGATTTTGATACTTCAGCATCAGTCAAAGCCTTCTGGCATGGCTGGATGGTGCGTTTGATGAGATCTGCAACAAGGCTTTCCAATTTTGAGCGAGTCATTTTCACATTCATGTGCTGGGGTCCAGCGGCATCCATCGTCAGATATGGCAAATTGATGTCGGTCTGTTGTGAGGACGAAAGCTCGCACTTCGCTTTTTCGGCTGCCTCCTTCAAACGCTGCATAGCAATGTTGTCCTTCCTAATATCGATTCCGCTATCCTTTTTAAACTCGGACACCAAGAAGTTGACGATGGCATTGTCGAAATCCTCCCCACCCAAGAGTGTATCACCATTGGTAGATTTTACTTCAAACACGCCCTTCTGAATTTCCAAAATGGAAATATCAAAGGTACCGCCTCCCAAATCATACACAGCAATGCTAAAAGTTAATTAAATACATTACTTTTGTTCCTGCCAAAACTATTGACTCTTTACTTACATCTTATCTTCCGTTTTATCCATACCATAAGCGAGCGCTGCGGCCGTTGGCTCATTGATGACACGTAGTACATTCAAACCGGCAATTTGGCCGGCATCTTTGGTGGCTTGACGCTGAGAGTCGTTGAAGTAAGCCGGCACAGTGACGACGGCATTCTTGACTGGAGTGTTGAGGTACGCCTCAGCGGTCTCCTTCATCTTCATTAGAATAAAGGCACCGATTTGTGAAGGCGAATACACTTTGCCATCTGTCGCTGATACCCAAGCATCGCCATTGGAAGCCTTCACCACTTTGTATGACAGGTTAGTGATATCCTTCTTCACCTCAGGATCATCGAAACGACGACCAATAAGGCGCTTTGTAGCATAAAATGTGTTTGCCGAGTTCGTGACTGCCTGACGCTTGGCTGGCATTCCAACCAAACGTTCACCATCCTTGGTAAAAGCAACGTGCGAGGGTGTTGTGCGTGCACCTTCGGCATTCTCAATCACCTTAGCCTGCTTGCCCTCCATCACGGCTACACAGGAGTTAGTGGTGCCCAAATCAATACCAATAACAGTGCCCTTAACTTCTCCAGATCTGCGAGAAATTTGAATAAACAAGAACAAAGACAATATATTTGCATTTTGATAAGAGTTCGAGCGATGAAAAAGAAAGAGGACAGCAACAGATAAGAGGCAAAATATTTTTTTGCGAAACAACTAGATTCCCCATTTTGAAAGTTTAATTTATAAACTAAAATATGCGTTTAGTTATGAACCGGAAAGGTTAAAAAGCAGCCCAATATTATATAATAGTTAATTAGTTTGAAGTTTCATTAATTTAACTAATCTATTTGCTCGAATTGAACAACAATGCTCATCACTGATACGAACTGCAGGTTCGTATGTATATGTAATTGTAATTGCACATGTATGTTGTTTGTCTGCATGATTTGCATAATTGTGCATATAACATAAGACAATGTTATAACTTAAAATACTTAAAATCGCACTTTTCTCAAAATTGCCATTACATAATAATCATAATTTCTAATTGCAAACTGCGGCAAAATGCGGCAAGTTTACATGTGTAATATATGCAACGGTATCAAAGTTCACTTACTTGTAACGCATTTGACCGGACAATCCATTGCAAGCGCCAGGCAAATTCTGTAATCGGCAGAGGATATGTATTTGATATGGAGTATATTTAAAAACATAAAAAAAAACATTAATTGTTCGAACATGCGGCGCGGACTATTATGTAAAACTGATTTATACTTACGCGGAATATGCTAGAAGCCGCAGACATATTTACCGGCGATGCAATACCGGCTTGACGCGCAAGACGTGGCAAAAGGTTAGACACGCGCAGCATTTTTGTATTTTATGATTTCTCTTTTACACTGGTACTAATTGTCAAATAAAACAGCTGCAGTACGCACGGCTATTGAGGCGAAAATTTCGTCAGACCGAACCACGAGCACGTTTCCCTTACAAGGGCTGGATAAAGACAGTCAGACAGTGCACAGAACAATCGAGTTTAGTGGAATTGGAACAAAACACGCAGCGTTGCATTTAATGTGAGCCTCAGAGCTGCCAACGTACTTTTGTGACGAGTGTACGTGTGATTTCTTCAAATTATTTACAAAGCCTTTTCAAGGATTGATCTGAAATTTGTATAGTTAATAATACGACAATACAAACAGTTATATCTAGTTCGAGAACAGTTTTCTTTATGACATTAAAGGCTCGCCTTCTCCGAAACATCAATTCGAAGCACCCTGTGTATTTCGTTTTCTATCACACGTGTTCTTATTATTGCGTAAAGTAGTATAACAATTTTCTTTTCAAAATTTGTATCAAAATTAAATAATAAATCGTCGGTTCGACCGATGCTACTCAAGCCGTTATTGTATACCCGGTGAATTAGACACTCTGTGCATAACCTGTCGATTGTCTAAATTTATATTCGGCGTTATGACATCGGACAATGAATCTGACGCAGAACTTGACGAGAATTACTACACATTTCTTAATTTGCCACGAGATGTAAGTGCATATTTTACTATTTACATATTCACAGATCTTATATATTTCCCCTGTACTTACAGGCCACCACCGAGCAAATTAACACCGCTTACAGGAAGCAGAGTCGCATTTACCACCCGGATAAACATACAGACCCGGAGAGCAAGAAAGAAGCGGAGATGTTGTTCAATCGGACGAAACGGGCCTATGAGGTACTTTCTGACCCGCAACAACGTGCTATTTACGATTCGGTTGGAGAAAAAGGACTAAGAACAGAGGGCTGGGAAATAGTACACCGCACAAAAACACCGGCAGAAATAAGAGAGGAGTACGAGCGCCTAGCCCAAGCTGCTGCAGAGCGTCGCCTGCAACAACGTACCAATCCTCGTGGCAATATCACTATTAATGTTAATGCCACTGAAATCTTTACGCCTTATGATACCTCTGAGATGCCACGCGTAGAAATTGGTTCTATGAGCATTGCCCAGTCTATAGAAGCGCCCATAACACGCAAAGATATGATTATCATGAGTGGCAACCTTTACTCATCGAATGGTACTGGCAGTGGTGGATTTATGGTAGCCGGCCGTAGACTCCTTAACAAAGGGTGGCTAGAGGTATGCCTCGGTGCGGGCAATGGATTTCTTTTGGGATTAAAGGGTAGGCGACTGTGCTAGTCTATTACTGTCTGCAGATTATGAAATAGTAGAGATCTCTATATTGGACAGGTGGACGCAATCTCTCGTCGAAACTAACGCTTAATGGTGGAACCAACATGAATTTTCAGGAAAACGGTGTAATTCCTGCTGTTTTCTCGACACTGGCTGTGCAGCTAGACAAGCATACCGTTGGCAGTTTAACTTTAAATGTCGGTTCTCAGTCCTCCATGTCGACGCAGATTGATCACTCCAATGAGCAACACGGAATAAGCGCATCGTTTGTGATAGGCACGCCTCACATATACTTCGGTATCTCTTATACTCGGAAGATGCTGGAGAACGAATTGAAGCTTAAGTTGGCCACCAAGTATTTAATAATTGGGTATAGTATTATATTTATGGAAATTAATCGTTGCCTGGCATTCTTAGAGTGGGCACTTTTGGATTTTTGGGTGAATATGGAGTTGAGAAGAAAGTCTCTAAATACAGTACGATATTAGCTACAGTTTCGATTGGAGTACCTTCCGGAGTCATACTTAAATTGAAGTAAGTGACATCCGTTCGAATAGGATCAGTGCTCAACAGTCCGTATGCTAAAACTATTCATGATTGCAGAATAATACGTTCTAACCAGTCGTACGTGTTCCCAGTTCATCTAAGTGATGAAATAGTTCCTGCGGCCATATTTTATGCTACAGTGACGCCCGTGATTACGTGGTTCCTCATTAAAAAGATCATTTTAGATCCCATGGAGGCTGATCGGAAAAGCATCGAAGTGGAACGCTCAAGGAGACAGAACGAGCAGCGTCTAACTACGAAGAAATTAGAAGCAGTGGCTGCCATACACCTAATGCAAAACACCTACAATCGCATTGTCGGAGAGGAACAAGCTCGAAATGGGCTGATTATCAAGAGAGCGATATATGGATGCATCAGCGAGGGCACCACGCAGTTCAAGCCAGAGGCATCACACGATGTCACAGTACCTATTCAGTGTCTAGTCAGAGACAGTGTATTGCAGTTATATGAGTCCTCGAAGGTACATTATTATATCCATCTATGTAACGTTTTACAATTTTTTTTTTTTGCATTTCAGTGCGATTTGCCGGGTTTTTTTGATCCGAGTTTGGGAGACGAGAAGATATTACGCATAGAATACACATATAGAGATGTATTAAAAACAATCAACGTCAAGGATAATGAGCCCTTACGACTGCCAGGCTAGAACGCATTACACTTTTTATAAATCTTCAGTCTTTGTTTATTATTGTTTTAATAGTAGTCGTAATAACAAAAAGTAAATATATTTGTCCATATATAAGCTAATTCATTAGCTAATTGTGGTCATGACCTTTTATTTTGCAGGTAGACTTGGGATTTTTTTGCTGAATAAAATGCAAGCCAATTAAATAGTTCATTTAAATTAGCCGCCAAAGGGCCGAAATGTGCGTGAATCACCCTGTGAAATTTCGCAATCGAAATCAGCTGACTCAAGATGGGTGCAAGTGGAACCGAACAAAAACATTAGGACTTTAAGTTGAAAAGATGCAATAGCATTGTAATGCTATTTAAAATAGCATTCGAACTCGAATAAGAAACGATGCAATCAATGGACCATGAACATATTTACAAAAGCGAATCTCATACGCTTCGTGGCCGGCACAATTTGTCTCCTGCTGGTGCTCAACTTTTTGTGGACATCAGAATCAGTCGGTTCAAGCACCACTTCGCTGAGCAAGTTGAGGTGAGGACGCAAAACATTTTATAATTAGCGCCCTCAAGTTAATAAGTTTGGTATTGTAGCATTCGACGTGTCCACAAGTATGCACACATTCACACCAGAAACGACAGTGTGAGCGTTATAGGGAGCGATAAGGGGCATAACGTAAACAGCTCGGGGCAAAAGTTACCTACTGCTCCATTGGCTCTATCGAAAGAGCGCGACCTGCAGATCGGCCGCAATTCAACCTCAACGACTGTGATTGCGATTGCAAACTTTACTTCCATTCCACAAGACTTATCGCACGCGCATCCGCAAGATTATGGAAACAGCACAATTAATCCACACTTGCACCCGACAGAAAACTGCACAGATCCCGATCCCAGAGATGGTAAGTTAATAAGATAAACATATTTTGGTGGTTAGTAAGTGTAATTATTCGAGTTTAGGTGGACCCATCACGCCCAACATAACACTCGAAAGTCTTGATATTATTGATGCAGAGCTGGGACCTTTGCTTCGTCCTGGCGGCGCGTATCAGCCAAATGATTGCATTGCTCAAAATCATGTCGCCATTATCGTGCCCTTCCGCGACCGATACGCACATCTTTCGGTCTTCCTTCGCAACATACATCCGTTCCTAATGAAACAGCGTATTGCCTATCGAATATTTATAATAGAGCAAACCAATGGGAAGCCATTTAATCGTGCGGCCATGATGAATATTGGTTACTTGGAGGCCTTAAAGCTTTATAAGTGGGACTGTTTTATATTCCACGATGTCGATCTTTTACCTTTGGATGAACGCAATCTGTACAATTGTCCACGTCAGCCGCGGCACATGTCCGTTGCAATTGACACGCTGAACTTCAAGTACGTTGACCCAAATACTGTCATCAAATCGATAATTGAATGAATTTTTTAATTTGTAGGTTGCCTTACCGCTCCATATTTGGCGGAGTTTCTGCCATGACACGACAGCAATTTCATGCTGTTAATGGCTTTTCCAATTCGTTTTTTGGCTGGGGTGGCGAAGACGACGATATGTCCAACAGGTAGAGCACCAAACCCGCAGGAAATAATAAAATTGTATATCAAATTGATATCTGAATTTCGTTCCAGGTTGAAACATGCCAATCTATTCATATCACGCTATCCGATAAATATAGCTCGCTACAAAATGTTGAAGCATCAGAAAGAGAAAGCCAATCCCAAAAGGTGCAAAAGCATGAAACTTCTGGCAAATTGAACTCCTTTCAATATAAATATGATCAATCTATTTCCAGATATGAAAATCTGCAGAATGGAATTAGCAAAATCGAAATGGATGGCATCAATTCTATAAAATATGAAATCTACAGCATTAAGGATTTTCCCACATTCACATGGTACTTAGCTGAGCTAAAGAACTCTGAACGTAAGAGTTAGCCAAATACAGCCTACAGCCCATCGGCGGGCACCGATGCAGCATATGGAGCAGGAGCTCTCCATTTGAAACTGCGAACGCGAATCTCGAATTCGTAAAATGTTTACTTATGTATGTACAAATGACAAAATTACTTTTCCAAAAGTAGCCTAATTATCTCGAATAATAGACACGCACAGATATTGTGTGTATGTAGCATGTCCAGTCAATATAGGAATACCATTATATCTACTTTAGTAGTGCGGCTAGTCCCGATTAATACTCTATGTATTCTAATGAATACGTAGCTATTGTTGATTTTTGTTTTCTCCTCATTATTTTTATTCGAATCTCCACTTTACTCAAAAGACAACTAAACAAAAATGAAAGACAAAAAATTCTACACCAATTCCTATAAGGTGAAATGTAGATATTACTTTTGTGATATACAAATTGTTATTCGATCAAAGCGATAAT
>JABVZX010000001.1:10023636-10034066 GCA_020883565.1 Drosophila pachea
ACAACGTCTAGGCTACTAATCATATCACATCGAATCAAATCAAATGAGCAGGCCACTCTGAATACTCCTCCACCATATGGTCAAGCTTAGTTAATCAAGAAGCTCACGTAAGCGAAATATGCAAATAAATACATACGTACATACATACATACATAAAAAAAACTAACATCATAGCATAAATAAAATGCTAAATCTTATTGACGCCTGGCATCACACACAGCACGTTTTCATCGAGAGAGCAAGGCGAGAGAGCGAACGAAAGAGAGCGTAAGGCAAATGGTGTAAATGCGTGTATTTGTTTTTGCATATTGTTGTTGTATACAATTTAAAATGATCTCATATAATCGGAACGAGAGAAAAAAAGTGGGAACATGTTGCTGCTGTTGCTGCTGCTGCTGGTGTTGCTGTTGCTTTGCCTGCTGGTGTCTGGCATTGGAGTGGGCGGGGTTGGGGGCAGCAGCGACTTGCAAAATGCCAACGATCTACATACATACATGCATGCTTAGGCCTGTATATAATCCATGCTAGTGTGCCTGTGTGTGTGCTCAAGCAAACATAAAATAAACAAAATAGCGAACGAACAAGCTTGAAATGGTCCAAAAGAGCAAAGCGAAGGTGTTGTTCTTGTTTAAATTTCCGAAAATCAAATTGAAAACGTAGGCGAAAAGGCGTAGAACGTGTCAGTGTGTGTGTTTGCACATGTGTGTGTATTCTAGCGCCTGTGTTTGGTTGCCAATTTGTGCGGCTGGTGACGACGCCGTGGCCGTTGATGTTATTATTGCCTCCTCCGTCCACCTACGCAGAGGCGCACAGTTTAATCTACGCATATATGTATGTGTGTGCGTCTATAAACAAGGCACCGTTTGAACTTGGCTAATTTAAATTTAAGAAATGTTTTACGTATGATTACGCAGATCTATCGAATTGTGTTTATTATACTTCTACTTTTAGCTTTGCTTTTGCCCGAATTTACGAGTGACCAGCAGCACGAAGCACAATGAGGAATAGGGTCTACGTTGTCGTCGTCTTCATTGTCGAGAGTTTCGCCTTTTGCTTTTGTATGAAATTGTTTTTGGTTGGGTCGTACGGTACATATTGTATTTATGTATGAAAACAACCAAAATGCTATAAATAGTTCACTGCCACTGTGCTTTTGGCTTTCAATTCGAATACTGTTTTGCTCTTGATTCAAAAAGAAAAAAAGAAAATTAAAACGAGTGCGCTTCACAAATGAATCATCCATACATCCATTACCAAATACATACACCGTAACGAGTTAGGATGCGGATGCAGTGTACTGCAATGCGTGAACACTATTCAATTTCTCTTTGCAATATATACAATAGATACAACTATAAACGTAGAGTCACAAATGCTCATGAACGAGTGAGTATCAGCGGATACGTAGGGAAAAACTAAAACTTGTTTCTCTATGTGCGTTTGTCGCCGTCATCAGTTTGTATTTGAGCTTGTCTGCCAGTCTCAAAGAGATAGCTAGATGCCATAGATACACATACATTCATGCACACGCAAATACACACGCATATACATCAATGTGTGCAATGTACATACGGTAAATATGTTCAGGCATTCACAATATCATTCACTAACAGCACTCACTGTGCACTTTTCCAAAACCAAAAATGATTGGTGCAGACTTTGGTTCCGTTGCTTTCGTTGGTGTAGTTGTAGTTATATTTGTTGTTGTTGCTGGCTGCGGCGGCGGGTTCAGTGTTCAGCAAAAAGAAAATTGCTACAATGCGCGGGCGCTTTAGTCTTAGAAATTCGTTTCTTAAATTGTGTTAGTTATAAGTGTGTGTGAGTGTTCGTGTTTCTACTACAAAACGTAACGGTAACGGAACGGAACAGCTTTGCTTTCAATACGCGTACGCGTCTCGCTGGTTTGTGCAGTACTGAGGCTTCACAATTTTGCACTTGCCACGAGCAGAGCACAATCGAAACAGATCAGACCCCCAATAGTCTGATCTATAGGTGGCGCGCGCACCAAGCTGCTCTCTCGCTCTCTCGTGCTACTCATCTTTCGAGCTTTTTCGAATGTTACTTGGTACGCTATTTGAAAATAAATAGAAATTTTGGTATCGCTATATTTAACATGTGCCGAATATTCATTTATGCCTCCTATAGATAATTTGCCATTTTAATGAATAATTAATTTTATACATGTCTGCGGTTCCACAGCTAATTGATTATAAAGGAATTTGAAATTGTGACGTCATCGCCTCAGTTTGGACACCAACCAATGAACCATGGACCCAACCTGTTTGTGGTGCTCGACCAGCACGCGCTCAATGAGCGCGTGAGCATCCATTGACGCCGCCGACCATCTCCTCAACTGGTCGCACGTAAAGCTCTTTTTTGCGCAGTTTTAGGAGAGCTTTTGACTTGGCGGCTAAATAAATATATAAAATGTATATGTTGAGAGAATACGGACACTATGTTCAATCAAGACAAAAGTCAAGTGTTCTTTTATTTATTCGTATTATTCTTAGCAGAGTCCGTGGAGTTTATTAAACATGATAATTATAGTTTATGCAGTTAATCAAGCTTCATGTTTTATGGAAAAACGGTAACTTAGGTCACTCATAATAGAGTTACAACTGAGTGTATGCGTGTTCAAAAATTACTGTACTTAAGGTAAGGAAATCTTCTAGTCCTTAGCGGGCACTTCGATTACGCGCGGTTTGTCAATGATGCGTGCTGTTTTGTTGCCCTTCTCCACAATGCCAATGATCCAGGCTTGATAACCCTCCTGTTTCTCAATGTCTTTGCAATAGGCCGCTGCTTGTTCTCTGGGCAAACAGATGAGTAAGCCACCGGATGTTTCCGCAGAATGGCCTTGGAGTAGTTGGAACATATTGCCACAGGCCTTGGCCACAGCTGCCATCTTGGCAATCACTGGAAGATTGTGAATAACAAAAGATACATCCTTTTTCTGATGAGCGGCCAGAGTTTGTGCATGGCCCAGAAGCCCAAATCCAGTTATATCGGTAGCTCCATGAGCATTGTACTTGTGCATAAGACGTGCGGCAACGCGGTTCAGGCGAGACATTGAATTCATGGCACGATGATATGCCTTGCGCACATCTTCTTCAGACACAACCAATTTAATGCGATTCCAACGTTCGGGTTGATCGATCCATTGATGCGCATTCACAGCCACTTGAGTGCCCAACGGTTTCGTCAGCACCAAAACATCTCCAACAACAGCATTGTCAGGCACAATATATTCGTTTGGTTGGCATATTGTAGAGGCCACGCCTCCAATGGTGCACCATGGATTTACAACACTTTGGCCGCCAGTCACGGTTGTGCCAGCTTCCAATGCAGAGTCTTTGAAGCCGCGCATTATCAACGGTATCACCACATCGCGCTCTTTCTCCGTCATTTTGGTGCTAACGGCTAGCAGCATTAGCATATTGTCACAATCAGTTACACCCATGGCATATAAGTCGCTGAGTACATTGGCGCAAGCAATTTTACCCATCATATAGGGATCGTCAACGATTGGGTAGAAGAAGTCCGTCGTCTGGACCAGACAAAGACCGCCATGACGCAAAGGTATTACGGCACAGTCGAGGCCAATGCCAATGCGAGGAATGGCAACATTAAGAAACTGCGGTTCCTGATCTTGAGCGGAGTAGTCTTGCTGGAGTGCAGATACGAGCTTTGAGAGAACTTCCTGGGGAACCTTACAGCCACGTCCCTTCAAATCCGCAAATCTTGTCAAGCGGAAAGATACATCCAAGTCGTGGGCAGTTGGGTCAAAAGGCCGACGCAGCTCAGCGTCACCGCCACCATGTAGTTCAAGATGAGCAGCATTCAACACATCTGCAGCGTAACTCATTTTGTGCTAAAAAATTCTAGTTCAAGAGAAATATTTTAATTAGATCGAGTGTTCCAACTAGAATTACGCACTTTTGCCGCCAATAAAACGGGTGGCAGCGAATAACTCGCGTTCTCCCCTGGTCTCTAATACACACGCATTTACGCGTGTACATATACAGATTTTCAGTTCGATTCTGTGTATGTGTGCGTACGGAGAGTTGTCATTGGTTGTTTGCACGATGGCGGCTGAATCGGGCGAAGTCAGTATTTCTCCCCGTCGTCAAAGAACACAACGTGAACAATGTCCACTTTCTTCAATTTACAAAAGGCTAATTTTTGCTTCAGGTTCAAACAAAAATATACAAATACATATTACACATTAAGTACTTACGTTTTCTCTTAAAAAAATGCAAAAAATTACTGAACAGCCGAACTATTATTTTTTATTTAGTGCGTTAAATTTGCTTTTGCACCGCTGTCACCGTCTGAATAGAGTTTCATATTATGTATATCGATAGACATATTGACAGAATGGAAAAAATGGTACTGCCAACTTGTTTCAAATATAATGGCGCGTATGGATGCGAGTCTTATTAAAAATGTTTACAATGTATTAAATATTAAATAAATAAAAAAAGGTTGGACTGCTTTCATTTCAAAACATAAATAATGGATTGCGCTAATAGATTGATAAAGTATGTGGTCAAGTCCTCACAACGACGAATTGTTCATACCAAAAGTTGTCTTAAGTCATTGGTTTGACAAAGAGAGAATGAGGGGAACCTGTTGCGCGAGCGCAGCTTAAAAGTAAGAGTGGAAAAGTTTATACAGCTTTTGTTGAAAAATTGCTGGAAATAGGTTTGTTTTTAATTTTACATAAAGTCTTCTTGATGAGTAACATGTGTTAAATACCTATTTCATCGTCAGACACAAGAAACTTAATCAACAAACTTCTTTGCCATGGCCAAATGGAATTTTTAACGACAAAGCAATACACACACACATACACAAGAAAAGTGAATAAACCATAACTTGTTTATTTGGATCATGATTCAGTTACGCCTGCGCACAGTTTTTGTGTTACTGCTGCAATTAATTGGTATAGTCAGCACTGAATACGTTTATGGTGAACCGAAATTCAAGTGTCCAAAGAAGTAAGCATATATTACCTCTAGTTATTATTAATAACTAAGTTAAATTTCTCCAACAGACCACAAGTCTTGTATCCCTGTCTATGTGTGAACGGCAGCGATATTGGAATCTATGTACGATGTGAAAATACCAATTTGGCCACGCTCTCGGTGGCCTTACAAAACCTAGCCTCTTTGGAACTGCCAGTTGAAGAGCTGACCATATATAAGGGCCATTTCGGTGAGTTGTTGCTGCGCACTACTTTTCGGTATATATATATTTTTTTGTAGTTAGGCTTTTTGGACCGCTATTCGCACACATTAAGGCACGTGTTTTGACTATTGAAGAGACTCCACTTGCCACTATTGAAGATTATGTTTTTTATGGAATGAATAACACATTGGAGCAAATCAATCTGCTGCGAACAAATCTCAGTCAAGTCGGTCAGTTGGGATTTGGTGTAAGTACTGCAGCAGCAATTATTTGATGTTTATAATAATTTAATGTTTATCACACAGATATTGGGTAAGACCCGTCAGCTGATAATTGATGGACATGCTTTTCAGCAATTGCCTAAAGACCTGTTTGTCGGCCAAGAAATAACCAACAAGCTTGAAATCATAAGAATTGCAAATGGGCTTCTGAGTGATTTGCCCATAGAGACATTTCAACCGCTGCGAAAGCTGAAAACTTTGGATTTGCATGGCAATCAATTGGAGAATCTTAAAAGAAATCAATTTAAGAATCTGCGCGAATTGGAAGTTCTGGATATCAGTCACAATAAAATAAAAAAATTGGAGGCGCAGCACATTGCTGATCTGACAAAGCTTGGTTGGTGTAATGTCTCCCATAACGCCTTGAACGAACTGAGCCGCGGCACGTTTGCTCGAAACTCCGTGCTAAAAGTTCTCAATTTGTCGCACAATAAAATAAGTAAACTGGATGCGAACAGTTTCCGAGGAATGCGTTTTCTGCGTCGCCTTTTTTTGAGCGACAATGCCATCACAGATGTGGGACGTGGCACCTTCGGATCTGTGGCACGTATAGGTACAATCGATCTGGCCCGTAATAAGCTGAAGAAGATTGAGTATCAAATGTTTACGCAAATGAACTACGTCGAGGTAAGATGAGCTCCTACAATAATGGGCTTTAACTTACAACTGTTTTTCTTGCAAAGCTTCTGGATTTGGCGGAAAACAACATAACGAAAATAGAGAAGAATTCTTTCAAGGACATTTACCAGGCGGTTATAAATGTCTCACATAACGCGTTGGAGTTGATTGAAACGGCTGCTTTTGAGAATTGTGTCAATATAACTATTCTTGACCTTTCCCACAATCGATTAGTTAACTTCTCTCGACGTAGTTTTGATGAAACCACCTTCGCTTCTGATTTCCAACTTAGCTTCAATGGTCTGACCAATCTGGCGCATGTAAAATATTTACTTAACCCATTTATGGGACTATAGCTGACAGATTTTCTTTACAGATACCGCTACAAAATATGTCCGGACTGCGCGTCTTGAATGCCTCTCATAATAGTATCACGGAAATACCCAAAAACTGTTTTCCCAAACTCTATGAGCTGCACACAATAGATGTGTCCTATAATAATATATCCAAAATATTTAATGGAGTATTTCAAACGCTCTTCTCTCTGCGTTCCATAAATTTGAGTTACAACAGCATGCAGGAGATTAAGTCGTCCACATTTGGTACTTTGCCCACTTTACTGCAGATGGATCTCAGTCACAACAAGCTTATCAACATTGTGCGTGGATCGCTGGCCAAGTTAACAAGCTTGCGGCAACTGTATTTACACAATAATAGTTTGGAAAAGTTATTCCAATTGCCCATCTCTTTGAATGAGCTCTATTTGAGCTACAACAAGATAAGCTCAATACCTGCCGGCACCTGGCCTGTTATGAACTCACTCATATATTTGGATCTTAGTCACAATCAGCTCGGGGATAGCTTGGATGGACAGAGCTTTGTCGGCCTACTGGTGGTGCAGCGTCTAATGCTGCAATCAAATGGCATCAGCCAGCCTCCAAGGGAGGCGGTGTCAGTTATGTCGACCCTACAGTATCTCCACTTGGAAGTAAGCATCAATAGTAAATGAGTTCATTAAAATGCCATTCTATGTTCATTTAATATTTATTGAAACTGGCTTACTGAATGTATAATCGGCCATTAATTTGTGTGAGATTCGAATTCACGAACATATTTAGCGAAAATAGCCCATTATGACATCAAGTTTTTCATTAGCACCATTTTATTTCTAAGCTCAAGGTCAAAGTAATTATTTTGTTAATTTAAATCTGAATAGTTATAAGCAGTACAGACTTCCTTCTGTCTGTTTATACATTTTTAATAATACTCAAATCATTCACCTTGCAGAACAACAACATCAGTGTACTGGAGCGCAGTGCATTTGGCAAGCTGCCAGTGTTATTCGAGCTCAATCTGTATGGCAATCAAATCTCCGACATAAGGTAAGTGGCCCGACTTGACATTGCAGTCAAACAGATGCTAATAAATGAATAATTTGGTTACAGCAAGCGTGCATTCGAGGGACTGCTGCAGCTTCTTACACTCAATCTGTCTAGGAATGACCTGAATCAGCTGTCGAATGATATATTCATTGGATTGCCATCACTGCGCACACTGGACCTATCGTACAATGGGCTCACGAAGCTGGATAATAAGACACATGGTGTATTGGATGATTTGTTAAGTCTGGAGACGCTCGATTTGAGTCACAATCGTATTAGCTTTGTAACGAAGAAAACGTTTCCATCGCATCAGTATATACCCTATAATCTGAAATATTTGGATCTGAGCTATAATCAAATGCCAGTGTTGACGTATGACATCACATTTGGTACCAAGAAACTGCTCAAATTGAATGTGTCACACAATCAAATTAATGAACTTCGTCGTGGTGTCATATCCAACTTTACTTCGCTTCAATCGCTGGATATATCGCACAATGAACTGGCCAATTTATTATCCGAAGAGCATATCTTCGACTTGCCCAAAAATCTTAGCCGTTTGGATGTATCACACAACCAAATCTATCATTTTCCATTTGTCAATCTGGTAAAGACGCAGTCCTTGAAATATATTGATCTGCGGAACAATAACCTTGAGGATATACCCGCATCGTTGGTGGGCAAAATGCAGAATGACAGTCAAGTATTGTTATCCAACAATCCGCTCTACTGCGGCTGCAATGTGCGTCCGCTGAAGCACTTCATGTTGCAGCAGACAACGCCAAGCGAGGATTTGCGAAATGTGACTTGCCACACACCCAGCTTGGCAAAGGATGAGCATCTGCTGAACTTGGAGGATGAGTATCTGAACTGCAGAGAAGACGAGCTGGACATGTATGCTGGCGACGAGTTCAAACAGCTTACAGATGTTCGCTTTCGTGAGGTCCAAACGTATGTAGGAATAGAAAACTGTAAAATCGGTTTGAACTAAGATTCCCCTTCCATTTTTTTTTTGCAGCAACAAGGCGGGCAACCTGACGATGCGCTGGTTTGTCTCTGCAATCGCAGATGTGGCCGATTTTAATGTGTATATAAGAAGTAGCAGCAACGAGGTGTTGCATCAGTTAGACTCTGCCTACAATCAGCGCACGGCAGCAATACCCATTTCCGAGCTGCTGGCGCATGGCGAGGAGAAACTCGCCGGTGCTGAGATTTGCATAGTCGCCCGGGACAGCGATGGGAACACGCGACGCTGGTATGCCGGCCAATGTCAGGCACTGCCATCGCTTAAAGTGCCCCGGACGTTCTTCTTTGGTAACTTCAACGTGAGGAGGTCAGCCGGTACCGCAACGTCGTCGAATACCTGTCTTTTGTATAAAGCTTTAACATTGTTTGTTATCCTTACGCAATATGTGCAATAAATGTTCGTGTACGCATACTGCCGGCGCGCACTGTAAGGACACAGTCTGCTCTGACCTTACAGCTACAGCTGAACATGTGCGCGCCGCGCTGTGCACATGTATTTGTTTACTTGGCCGTTGTTGCCGCCACCATTCGAGGGACACACCAGGAGCGGGCGACGGCCGATTCGGGGGGGCCGTTGAGCACAATTGAGAATTTGTTAAAGCCCTACCAGCTGATGCTTTCGAACTTTCATTCACAGCGAAAACACAAAAGCAAAGGAGCCAGCCAAGCGCCGCAATTTCGTGAGCAGCATTCGGTTCGTGCTTCGCTCGGCGATTCGTTGTTGTTGCGCGAGCAAACGTCACAGTATGACGACGATGCCGACGATGACAACCGTTGGGAGCGCAAGGACGATGAGCGAAAGCAAAGCTTGCCAAACAAATGCGCACTCGCACGCTCACGTTCTCAGCAATGACTTAGATGACGCTTATAAGTGCGTGAACAGTCGTGGCTCGCGTTGAAGTCATCAGTTTATATACATAGCTGTAAAATACAGCTAAGAAAATTGTAATATTTGTGTTAAGTTAACATCGACTTGCAGTAGCAAGTAGAATGAGTGCATTATAAACCGCAGAAGCCGTGAGCGCGGTCCGCTTTACACCGTGCCGCTTATTCTGGCCAGCACTGTAGCGACGCGGTGAGGACATGTGCACTTTCACTGGCAGCGCTCTCGTTTTCGGTGTATTGTGCTTTTTAGTTTGGTGACTTTGCTTTTGGCTTTTGCATTTGCGCTGGCACTTTGCCCGTGTCCTTATCGATTTTCAGCGAAATTTCACAGGCTCACGGCGCACGTCAGTGCCTGGCGAAGATTCACTTGTCGCGCTGAGTTCGTTCGTGTCGTGTTCGCAGAGCACAGCAGCGAGTAACAGTACCAGAACCGTTATGTAAAGGAATTTCCATAGAAAGTACATATATACATATATATATATATAAATAAATAAATATAATAATAGTGAACGCTGCTGGCACAAATAATTGCAATAAATAAATTGATTCCAGCAGCATTGTGATAACAGAACGCAGCAGAACGCGCTGACAAATAATTTCGATTTTATCGCAAAGAAAACACGCTGCCCAACTGTGCCGTAACACGGGACATTGAAAAAAAAAGAAGAGAAGACAAGCGAAAAAAGTTCCAGGTAGCAGCAGCACCAGCAGCAGCAGAAGAAGGAGATGTGAAAAGCGAAGGCGCAAGCGAAGACGAACGAAAATGTAATAGAGGTCAAAAGAAGCATTGATTTAGCGTGCACTTTATTCTGTTCCATTTTCTTCAATTCGTTCGTTTGCCGTTTACTGCTGTGTGCGTGTGTATTTGTGCCCCAGTGTCTATGCCTGCCTGTGCTTGGGCGTGCGTGTACGTGTGCGTGTGTGTGTGTGTGAGTGTGTGCTTGTAGGCTCAAGCCCGATTGTGTTGCGTAAAGAATTTGTTTAACAGTTAACTAACGCTTTCCGTTTCATTCAATAATTTCACACACTCACGCTCACACGCCTTTTC
>JABVZX010000001.1:10109576-10122019 GCA_020883565.1 Drosophila pachea
GTAAGTCATCACCTTTGCTATCTGTTTCCGCTTTTTGCTTACAACGAAAGCACTTTCGCTCTCAGCTCTGACGACGAGGATGAGAAGATGACGGATGAGGAGCAGGTGGTGTTCAGTGAGGATGTGCCTTGCCCCAGATACTGCACCTGTTCACGCAACTCCAACAGCTACCTGGTGGCCACATGCAGCAGACTGGATCTGGGCACACAGAAGTTCGGCTCAGACATCACCGATTTGGTGGTCACAAATGTGGGTCCCAAATACCCAATCCTGCTGGGCCCGAAGTTCTTCAAGCAGCTGGGCTTGAAGTCTGTCGCTTCGATCAAGATCGCCAACTGCACCATTGAGTTCATGCACCCAGAGGCCTTCCACGGTCTGGACGATCTCTATGCTGTGAATATGACTGACGTTGGCCTGGCCATCATCAATCCGGACACCTTTGCCCAGAACAAGAAGCTGCGCATGCTGACCATTTCGGGCAATGACCTGAGCGTCATGTCAACGGTGCCCTATTTACTGAAGGTATACCATCAATGAAACTCATCTCGATAATCGTTCTAGACTTATATGCAATCTTCTCCTTGCTTGTCCAGTCTGCGGTCATCGAGGAATTGGACTTCTCGCGCAACAATCTCATGGAATTGCACCCGAATGCCTTCTCCAAGCTCTCCAGCATTGTGTACATCAATCTGTCGCGCAACAACTTGAAGAAGATACCGCAGAAGGTGTTCGCATCGACACCAACCATCGAGGAGCTGGACTTGTCCTACAATAGCCTAAAGGAGCTGCCAGCCGGCATCTTCAACAGGACCGCGCTGTCTATATTACATCTGAAATACAATGTCTTCAGCGGGGATTTGCACTTTGGGGTGCCGGAGCTGCAGCAGCTCGATTTGAGCTTCAATTCCATCACGCATGTGAATCACACCATGTTCGAGAAGATGCCTGGCCTGACCAATCTTAATCTGAAGGGCAACGGCATTACCAAAATCCAGACGGAATCCTTCTTGACCTTGAAGAACCTGCGTCACATTGACTTGTCAATGAACGAGCTAGACCAGATCTCCAGGCTGCTGTTCTACAAGAACTCCGAACTGGATGTCATTCGCTTGAACGACAATCCGCGTCTGAGCGAGCTGCCCACCGACGGCTTTGATTGCTACAATGGCTACTTTACCGTCTACTATTTGGATCTGTCGAACTGCGCTCTGGGCGCTCTGGGCAACAAGACCTTCTCGACAATGCCGCACCTGACCACCTTGAAGATGGCCTGGAACAATATTAACAATTTGCCGCTGGACATCTTCGCCAGCCTCACAAAGCTCATCGATCTGGACCTGAACAACAATCTGCTTACCAAACTGGACGACCTTCTCTTTATGGAGAACAACGAACTGACCAAGTTGAATCTGGCCGGTAATCCCATCACCAATCTGCCCATGCGCCTCTTTATGCCACTCCACCATCTGCGCTCCTTGGATGTGAGTGAATGTGAGCTGACCTCATTGTTCTCCGATAGGGAGTTCGGCGTTGACTACAAGTTCTTCGATACTTTGCGTGCCGTTAATGCCTCCGGCAATGCGATCGAAACTATTAAGGTTTCAGATATTAAGAGCTTTAAAGATCTGCGCTCCTTGGACCTTTCGGTGAATCCATTGAAGTGCGATATGAAATTCCAGAACTTTATCAGCTATGTCACGCTGCATACGAAGATTATGCCCAAGAAGATGCCGGTTATCTCTAACCTGGAGGACCTAAGCTCGCGCATTGAAATCGAGACCCAGGTCGGCTGGATGGAGCTGGCACAGAAGGTGTGCAAACATCAGAATAACGATTCAGAGAATGATCTGGAGCAGCGCATTGAGGAGACCGAACAGAAGCTGAAGGACGACGAAAAGGAACTGCTGAAGGTGCTGGACAAGAGTGTGCTGGATAAGGGCAAGTTGAGCAACATGCAGAAGATAATGAAGGGCTCGGCCAGTACTGACGAGGAGAAGGACAAGGACAAGGACTCGGAAAGCGCTGAGGAAGACTTGAATAATGGCGGCGAGGATAAGGAGGACTCCGACAACGAATACGACGAAGACAATGACAGCGAATACGATGAGGACAGCGACAGTGAGGACGACGAAGAGGTGGCCGATAAGAAGAAGGATGATAAGAAGAAGAGCGGAGCTTCCAAGAAGTACAACGAGAGCGAAATGAAACCCAGTGTCAAAGACTACGGCCTGAAGGTGGAGGAAGTGGAACTGTCTAAGGAAACGAAGGACAGGTTCCTGCTCGATAAATTCGGTTTCAACAGCGGAGAGCTGAACAGCGACGAGGAAGAGATTATCATTGAGCGCGGTCGCATTTACTACAACAGTTCCAGCTTCCTGATACCAATCCTCCTGGCCGTCACCTGCCTCCTGGTGATCCTCATGGGCATTGCCAAGCTGGTGGCCATAGTTTTGCGCAAGCGCGGTGAACGCTATCGCATGGCCATTTTGGCATCAAAGAACTCCTTTGTCTATCAAAAACTCAGCGAGGACATCCCGAAGCCGACCAGCAAGGAGCCAAAACAACCAAAGGTGCACCGATATGCGCCAATCAATCAGGTCTAAGTCCCGCAGTACCGCATGGAGCGTGCCGGAGCGCGGTAGTCGAGTGTGTTGCGCTGTTTTTTTAATTTATAAGTTAATTCATAGTTGAACACGTGAAAATTTGCAAAAGATGATGATAATGAAGAAGAAGAAGAAGAAGAGGCAGAACAACAATTAAACAAATAACAAGGAGCGCGTGTAAAGTATTAGCTGAAAAGTGAAACTGAAACTGAATCAAATACTGAGAAATTCCCCCAACTATAATATCTATCTATCCATCTATCTATCGCTTTAGCAAATAGTTGTTGTTGTACTTAAAAATCGGTGAGCAAAGATCGCGAGCAATTAGCAACCGTTACGGAAGCAACGGACATGAAACTGATTGTCGCCGTCGCCGTCGTCGTTATTGTCTTTTATAATGCATATCCTGTGGAAATATGGATCGAGCATGCATATTTATATTATTTTGATATTGTCAGATGCTACTTTTGTATACTTTTGGAACAGCTTCAACATTTAGTGCCATTTTGCCTAAAATTCAGTCAACGGAGGAGGCGGAGGTAGTCAGGGAGCCAGAGAGAGAGAGAGAGAGAGGGAGAGAGCAAGAGAGAACAAGGCAGAGGACAATTATACAGATTTTTAACTGACAAACAGTCAAATCAAATCGGTTGGGCAAAATATGAATGTGTGTGTCTGTAGATCTGAACCTGTTAGACTCCTTAAAAGTAACTTTTGATTTCTTAACCGGGCAAGAGAAGAGGAATGCAGATCATATAATTTACTACATTAAGTCTTTTAATTATTATTCTATCAATCAAATCAATTAAATGTTGGACTTTCAAACATATTCAGAAAACAATAAATTATTTTAACCAAAACAAACGTAATTTTTATAGTACTAAACGATTCACAAATAAAAATTGTTTATTCATAAATTGTAAATCAAATAAGATTTTATACTTTGGTTTAAAGCGCAATACACTTCCACCCAGTTTCTATCAATAATATATTGTATTATTTTTAATTTTACTTCTTTTAATATTCTGTTCAATCACACTTCTTGCACTTTTAACATTGATTATGTTGAAAACTTCTTCAAATTTTGCGATACTAAATGTTTCGATATTTTACACTAGTTCGATACATATTGTAACGAAACAGCATCGATATTCATCAATTGATCACATATGCATGCCCATTTTCCTCAAAAGAACTGGTTCAGTTTTGATCAAATGTGCCGTTTATTGAACGAAAGTTAAAAGCTTCGCAAATGCAGCCAACTTCATTTGAATAGTGCGTTATTTTGTTTTTTTTTTTGTGAAAAGTCTAGAAGGTAAGTGCCGGATATTAATATACCTGCATTGAGTTTTCATAAAGCCGGGCCAAATCCTCATGGGATTGTGCGCGTGGTGCTAATTTTGTAATACGCTCCTGGGGCAACGCTCCTTCTACAAGAGCCGGCACATCGCTGTTGGAGAAACCAAGCTCGCGGAGGCCATTTTCTATGCCCGCACGTTGCATATAACCTCGCACAGTGTCCGCCAGTAGGCGTCCAGCGTCAGCGGCTTTCACACCAGTTGTTTCTGCTCCGAGCAATGAAGCTGCCTCCAAATGACGCTCTGGGCATGCGGGTGCTGTAAATTCAAACACTGCGGGCGCGCTCATCACAACCGAGAGGCCGTGCGGAATGAGAGCATGGGTATCCGAGTATCCATTAGGTGTGTAATCGCGCACATTTCCCGAAATTGGATACGACAGACCGTGGCAGAGGTGCACCCCAGCGTTGCCAAAACCCACACCCGCCATAGTCGAAGCCAGATGCATGTTAGTGCGTGCCTCTAGATTGTCTGGCTGATAAATGGCATCTAAGAAATTGTTTTTGATGATGTCCAGGGCATATCGGGCCCACACATCGGAAATTGGGTTGCTGCCCTGATACGAAGGGCGTAGGCTTGGGTCAGATGGCGCTAGCCCACGCTCACGATAGTTTACGGCGGTAAAGCTCTCCAGAGCATGGCAAAATACGTCGAATCCGGCAAATGCCATCACTCGCTCAGGCTGAGAGAGAGTATGCAAGGGATCGACAATTGCTGTGCAACAACAACAAGCACAAATGTTAACGACAAGATCTGATGAATCGCGTTAAGTAATTCACCCAAAGTCGGCTTCAGCTTCTTGCTTGAGATGCCAGTTTTCGCGTGCAGTTTCTTGTAATCAAATATTGCTACTCCAGTGGTCTCCGATCCAGTGCCCGATGTTGTGGGTATCGCAATTAGAGGCTTAAGCTTCTCGGTTATCTACAAAAAGATATGTTTAATACAAAGGTTGTTTGCTTAGGAATTTAACAAATATGAGTGAATTGCCTCTTTAGCCCGACCAATGGGTGCGTTGACATAGTCCAGCAGCTCTGCCTTCCGATCACAACAAAATAGATTCGCCACCTTAGCCGTATCCATGGACGAGCCTCCACCAATGGCCACGAAGGCGTCAAACTTGTGGCTGCGCGCGAATTGCGCTGCATGCCAGAAGCTTTCATCCGTTGGCTCCACCCGCGTCTCGTCGTACACCTGATAGTTGATGCCGTGCCGTGCTAACGAGTCCAATGCAATGCTCACGGAAGATAACTTTGCCACATTCTTATCAGTGATCAAGCAAACATTCCGCGCACCCCAATTTCTCAAGTCGGCCCCAAGTTCTGTGCTCACCCCCGGTCCAAAGCGCACAGTCGAACCGGACATCTGATAATGCAAAATGATCATCACTGGCCATGGGTACAATGGAAAATTACCTCAAACGCATATTCTTTTTGACCTGTCCGGGTTGTTGTTGCTGCAGCTGATCCATAATTTTGAGAATGGGCCGGACACTTACAGCTAAAAATATGCAAATTAGCTGATTGCTGATAACCACTGAGGATATATAATTTACGAGTTGGACACAATCGTGTTCATCAAACTTAAAACGTTTTTGCGCGACATTCTTAGCAATTTATTGTAATCACTGTGAGCTCTGCTCGCCAATTGATACTGATTGCAACCTTATTGTGGGCATCGTCGATAACGCAAGTGATCGTGTTGAGAGAATTTGTTTATTTATCGATAGTTACAATCGTTTTCTTTGTCTCGTTTCAGCTCAAAGAGAATTTTTTAACGGCCATGTGTGATTACGAGCACGAATACTCCTTCACGTTTGATGAGAGCGCATTTGAGAATGAGCTCGAAGCCAGGCCCTGGGACTGCGGCTTCGAAAGCTTGTGGCAGCGCATTGGGGAGGAACTGCGGCGGGAGCAGGAGGCCAATGAGCTCGACAATATATTCCAGGAGAAACTTGTACTGCAATGCCGCCCGTCAATGCATGTATTTAATTGATTACATAATGAATATATATACATATATTTTTTTTGCATGTTATAATTGTTAAGATAAGATATTTTTTGAAAAATCCGTTGTTTTTTAGGATAATCTTTGTACACTCGTCGCATTCTCGCAAAACCTTTGTTAAATGGTTATGTAATCAATGGGAGCTAAGCTCCAGTCAACATTTCGTTAATATTTTCATATTGAGTATGAAATGAGCACTTGAATTGTCTCATTCGAATATTAGTTGAAAACGTTCGATCTCATTAGACCAAGTATATATGAAATGCCCTCAATTATTTGCATTCAAATATGAGTTTATTATGAGCATATGTATATATTATTTATGTAATTTCGTTTCAACATATGTGTGTGTTTTCACTAAGCTAGTGATCAGTATAGTTCCATACGATCTCGTACGTAGAAAAGTGCAAATATGCAAATATATAGAAATATAACACGAAAATATAAATTGATTGTAATTGCCAAGAAGTCGCTTGTAAACGTTGCGTTTGACATTTGAATAGAGGCGCTCGCAATCCCACGCTGTGGTGCAATTGTCAATGTTGAAAACAATTGTTGAATGCGATTGCTGTGGATTACCTAAATGTATGTCCGCCCATATTTATCGCGAGATTTACAGCTCAATTTGAGAAATCACAATTCTTGATCTCCGGAACATAAACAACGCTAAACGATGCTGATAGACTTTCCCAAATGCCATTTACATAATCATATGAGTCGAGTGCCATAAAAGCAACGATTCACCGATTTGGCGATCAGTTTACAATCAGCTAAGCTACTATATACTATCGATTGCTATGAAGTGGTTTAATATGTTCCTGCTGCTCGGTCTCCTGGCCATGTTCGGCAGCATTGGCACTCTGACAGCCGCCGAGCCACTGCCGGGCCCGGAGCCTAAGGGACGTCCGCATACAACCCGTCGCCCACGCAATGAGAACGATGAGGATCGCCGCTAGCAATCCGGTTCCATCAACTGTATTAACCAAGAACCCATTCGCGATGAACGACGGCAAAAAATTTTGATCACTGTGAAATGTTTTGGCCTGCAAAAAATGCAATTTGTTGAAGTTTTACTTGTATAACGGCACCAGTTCGATTGATATAGAAAAATACTCTTGTGAACACCGTTTCGAATCATTTCTTTATTCGTTTATATTTTACCTGTCTTGTAATTTTATTGTATTGCTAGTTTTAAATTGGTCTGCTTAAAAATAAACATCTGAGATTAGTGATACATACATGACATAATATACGTTCAGGAGGAGGAAGGACATTAAAGAGTTAGATTATATGTAGTCTGGCTATTGACAGTCGTGCGTTATTCGATTCTGCATTTGTCTCGACTGATTTGTGTTGGAATTAAATAACGGGTCGTAATGTGTCTGTAGTCTACACTTATATTTATAGCCATTTACAATTTCCACAAAACGAATTGATTTACTTTCGGAGCGTTTCACACAATTGCTTAGCTACGTTAGTCGGTTAGAAAATATAATTTGAATTTATCTAAACAGCATTTACGGTTAGTCACGGCTATTAATTCAAATCCCGTCCACATGCATCTAAATTGATTCCCATCCCTTTATCGCGCAGTATAACTAAATTTGTTTCAAAATAAATTTACAATTAATACAGATTTATTAGACTAATAAAGTTAAATTGTTTGTAGTTGGAGCTCGTGTTCATGCTCTGGTGGTTAATTAATTCAATTAATTAAATGTTTTTCTGCCGTAATTGCGTGCACTGAACTTATCCTAATTCATTATTCAATATTAAATAAATATTAAATTTTTCTCTCTCTCTCTCTCTTTAGTTCGAATCTGATTTGATCAAATATGATTTGAGTTCGGTTTGGTTTGGTTTGTATTTATCTTGATATATGTATGTCTTTGTATCAGCTGTGTTCCGCAATGCCATAATGCTTTTCGAGGTGGGTCTCTGTGTTGAATAATATATGTAAGTGAATTAATCAGTAATCAGGTATCAGCCACAATTTGCTGTTCCTTAACTTTGGTTTCTTCACACTTAAACGTATCACTTTGATGCATCAGGAAATATATATGGTATACGCATTTAGATTATCGAATGAGCGTCCGGTCTTATTCAGGAGAATCCGATGAGGCGGATACGCCACCCAGGCTGCATGCACCTATGCTACCGCTGGCTGCCACGCCAATGTCGCTGATACTTTTCACCCGACGGCTGTTCTGCTCGTAGAGCAGCTGATTGTCCAGACTGTGGGAATCGAGAAGGCTGGCAAGCGGTGGGGCGCTCACACGATGGCCAGCTGGGGGCGGCCCGTAGTTAGAATTGCCTCCGCCTTGGGGCGGCGGTGGCGGTGCTGTTGTAGGTGGCGGCAGATAGTGATGGTGCGGATGATGGTGTGATTGCTGGTGCGGACCTATTGTAGCGTATATTCCTCCGCCGCCCTCGCTGCTGCTGTACGATGGCGTTGGGGAGGTGGAGTTTCCGAAGGAGCTGCGATCGCCGGCGCGATGGGGTTTGCTGTTGAAACGAAAGGCCTTTGATAGAGAGCTCTGAAAAGGGATGGAATCATTAGCAGAAAGTCTTAAGAACGTATTTTTGAAGCCTTCTCACCTGAGATCCTTTCCATGCCGAAATCTATAGAAATGCGAAAAGAGGAGAAGGGAAAAGAACATAAGACGAGATTAGTTTTATATATATTTGCAATACAACAGTTTACCATTGCCCTGCCCCATTTATCTTACGATTTGTCGTGAAACTTCTGGTGTCATTATCATATTAAAATGTTAATTAATTAGTCAAAAATCAAACAAACAAACTCTTTGCAAATGGAAAGAGCGGTTTTAAACAGTTTACATTTATTTGAATTAATTTTCATATTCGCAGCATTTCACAAAATGCTCATTAATTGTTACTTACTTGCAATATCTACGTTCTCTGCTAATGTGTACGGGTGGGTGTGTGTAGATTTATAATTTATGTTGTTGGAATTTTTCTTGTGTATGTCCGTGCACATCAAATATTTTCATTTGTATTTAATTTTCTGATTAAATGCTTTTGCGTAGTAACCTTTAATACTAAAACTGTGCGCTTTGCAACACTGAAAATCTTACAATCCTTTTTTATCACTTAAAAAGCTGCGATGATTTACCGTTAATAGACCTAAGTAATTGAACTAGCTAAATTAAATTAATTCTTCAAGTTATATCAAAAACACATCATGCACAAGCATTAAGCGCCGAATGAATTCTCATTAATAGCACTCTTCTTACTTTGTGACGCTTTTCATTATTTTGGGGATAATATTTCAATTTCGTAAATAATCGCTAGTATAACTTTAAATGTTTGCTCGGGACGTGATTTCTGGTGGTCCATATATTTGATCTTCAATAAACATGCCGAAGTATAAGAATAGCAAAGGACAAAATATTTATAAATTTTATACTCATCCTTAGGCAAACGAATATCTATCGATGAATATTTATTTGCATAGCCTCTACTAGCTGAATATCTATCGATATATAATATTTATGTTCTCATCCTTAAGCAAATGAATATCTATCGATACATATTTATAATCCTTTCTCGTAGATCAGTTTGGTATTTACCAATACCTAATTGTCTTTTGTGTTGAAAAATCGTTGTACTGTGTGCTCGAAGTATTTTTGGAAAAGGTTTTGGTCTGTTGGACTGTTGTTTGTCTTTTGTTTGAAAATTAAGAAATTAAAACAGAGAAATACTATAAGCCTTTACATACTACACAAGTATCGAGAGCGATAAGGTTATATGTATTTATTAGATCATAGACACAGAGAATTAGATAGATACAGATAGTAAGACAGAGACAGAGAGAAAGAGAGTCACAACAAAAGCTTCACGTCAAATCAGGCTAAGATAAATACAGAGGCAGAAACTTATTTCAGTTCATTTTCCGATAGTAGAGAATTTTTATGTGTGCAGAATATAGCGACAGAATATGTATGTATGTATATTTTTATGGATGATAGGAGCAGAACTTACCCGTATATTGCCGCTCGATCGACGATCTGTTGTGGCATAGTGCTGCAGTCCGCCGGGTCCAGTCAGAGGCACTATGCCGCAACCGGAGCGAATGCCTTGACCCAAAGTTGCTCTACACAACAAACATTGCAATACAACCGGATTGTTTTCGTTTATGTGTGTGTGTGTGTGTGTGTGTGTGTGTTGGAGTAGATGTGTTTATGTTTGTGCATTTGGACAATTTTGTTGCATTTGGCACAAATGAATAGTAGACACAGAACGGAGCAGGCAGAGGCAGAGGCAGGCAGACGCAAAAGGCAAGCACACACACAGACGCACACAATTTCCAACAGCGATGTAATTGTAGTTGTTGTAGGTAGTGGGAGTTGTAGTGGTTTTTGTAGGCATATCGTGTCGATATTGTTGTCATTGTTGTTGTTGTAGTGTTGTATAATGCAATATTGAAAACAGTCAAGACATGGATATCAACAACAAGCCGTCGAATTTGTTTTACAATTGAATGTGGGGAATACCGAACCGAAAGAATTATATGAAAAATATAGAAAGTGGAAAAGAAATAGGACAAAGACAAAATGATTAATATGATTGGAGAAATTCATGTGTTTGTGTATATCGATAGTATCGCGTAATATCATAATTGACTACATGTAGCGTAAACAACAATGTATGTATATATAAATATAGAGATGAGATGGGGCAGAATATTGCAAAATATAAAAACTTATTACAAAGTGGAAATCAAATATCTATCTGTTTTAGTTATGCGAAGAAGCTCGGCTTCATTCACATCCAGCATATTTCTATATGGTGAAGATGACAACGAGTAGGCAAATATCTACAAAACATGGACATATTATTAGACAAAGTGTTCTAGGTTATACCCAAAAAGAACTTGAGTTTTACTTACAATTGACATAGCATTTTTATTGTTAACGAATATGACTCAATAAAGACTTGATAATTGTACAGCATAATGAGCTAGGGCTGGGATGAGGGGCAGGTGTAACAAAAAGCTAACTGACTTTTGCGCACAAAAGTAGGCAACATCGAGAAGAAGAAACAAGCTAATGTGTACGTATGTACTTTGTATTTATGTATAAATGTTTCAATGTATATGTGGGTGTGGTCCAGGTGTGAATGTATGTAAGCGCACGTATATATTTCATTGGCCACTTAAGCCGTGTCGAGTGTTGTTGCAAATTATATCGGTTCGGAATACTGAGTTTTCGTATACGTATACGCAGTTAATTGAGTTTGAATATGTATGTATATATATCCAGTATGTATGTATGTATTTCTATTTGTATACAACAATATGTCAGAGTAAATTGAATCATTTGGAGTGTGTGTTTTGTGTATCACAGTGGACGGCTGTCCACATCAGTTACAACGGCAGCTGAGCCCGAACTTTTTCACTTTGAACCACATATATTCTATATAGAGTTGGCTTTGTTACAAACCGTCTATAGATAGATACATACACATAAACTATATATATCTATATATAAAACTAGCTGTTGCTACCCAAATAGATGTTCACTGGCCCACTATACCTAAACATCTCTGCGATGCTTTAAAGATCTATGTATGTATGATGTGCAAATAATATCGATACCATAGAATACTATTTATTATAGCGAGATTCTCTATTGGTTTGGATTAAATGCAAAAATTTCAGTTGTGTAATTATATATATATATATATTTTTTTTTTTAATATATATATACCTATTTTTTTAATATATGTATAAAGTATTTTGTTTGTGGTAAATGCCTTCTGAAGCGCTTCTTAAGATAAAGCTGCAAAGCAATTCGATTCGGATTCGATTATCATTTTTTTAATATGGACATATCGATAGTGCAAAGCTCTTCTGATTTCCGATATGTTGTATTTTGTAATTAGCTATCGCATTTCACTCTTCTGTGCTTTTATTTCGGATTGTTTGTTTGAGTGTGTCGGATATCAGGGTGGGCTTCCTGATTACTTTTCCCTACAAGTATTTTGATGCTTATGTATAAGTATTATTTTCCCTTCCGTTTTCATTAATGTCTCAATTAGCTATACTAAGAGTATTTGTAGTTAATTATGATTTCGCGCTGTGCTCCAATTATTGTTCTCTTCATAGAAATACCAATCAGCTTTGCTAAATACAGTTTAGTATTGAATCAACTTGAATCCCATCGAGTTACAGTTGATAACAAACACACATTTTGCTATCGCGTTTAGTGATTGTGATTTTGATTTGGATTTGGATTTTGATTTGTTATTTATATTAGATATTCGATTTCGACTTAGTGACCCTGTATTTTGGCCAACTGTCGGGAGCTTTCCATTTGAAATTCTTCCATTTGACAGTAAATTATGTATCTGCGTTGATATTTCAGGATGTTGGAAGATAAAAGAGAGAGAAAGGGAGAGAGAAAATAAGGCACAAGCCAATTAGTGCGGTATTTGACGGCATTTCAGACATGCTCTA
>JABVZX010000001.1:10228246-10239338 GCA_020883565.1 Drosophila pachea
GAATGGAAGCCTTGACATAAATCAATAGACAAGCATAGCATGTCCATGTCCGTGTCTATTTCGAAATCCCGAAAACGCCTGACAATTCCCGAGTGCTAGAGCTAGGACCAGCCCGGCCTGGCATGTGAGGACTCGGCAAGGCGACCCACGGCTGGGCTAGTCATGCGTATGGGCGTCGACACGCCGCCAGTTATGGGCCGTGCCCTTTTCCTAATGGTTTTATGTTGTCGTCGCATGACGACTCTCGCTCGCTGACGCCTATGGGGCGGGGAATCTAAGCTCAGCCGCATAGCCGATTTTGGGCGGATAAACTCGATTATCGGCCAACACGAAAATCTGTAGAGTTTGGGTTTTCAATGCATAATTGGGCCTTAATTACACGATGGCCAGGTGTGCTGGTCCGCGCTGTTGTTGACCTTGCCTCGCCCAGTTTAACGAAGCTAAATGTCTGTTTGGGTATTTTGGATATTTTGTGTACACAGCGAATGCCGGCGAGCCGGGCTCCGATGACTACAATGACTATGATGAGGATGACACGGCACGTTCGCCCGGCAATCTGGCCAAGTCCACAGCAGCCCCCATAATACCCTACTTCGAGCAGGAGTCAACGATCGCCTATGTGGAGCCAAACGCAACCGATGTGAAGATCGAGTGCCCAGTCAAGAACTATGATGGTATGGAATTATCCCAGATTGAACCATCTTACAGCTGGCATTAATTGCTTTACCATTACTTACAGCCAAACGCCATTCGATACTGTGGTACCGGGAGGATGTGCTCATCATAAACGGCAACCAGCCGATCATCAATATCTACAAAGTGGAATCGAATCCGTTTGTGCTGATCGCGCCGGCGGCCAATGCAACGGGTCACAGCTTCCAGTGCCGGGTGATGCCCTCCAAAGTGCACCACCAAATCACGGTCCAGCTGGGCTCACCGCCCTCCAGCCCGATGCCAACCAAAGCCTCGGCAGCTGCTCTATCAACAGCTGTGGAATGCCTCTGCATGAGTCTACTCATCACTGGAGCAGCAGTCGCACGCTATTGAGCATCTCGAGATCAACGGGGAGCATACTTAACCACTGCACCACCGTCGCCATCGGCACCACCTTGCACCTCTCTTATGTTGGCCAGAGAACTTAGTGAAGGTTGAGCCTGTAGTAGTGTAGTTGTAGAAGTGAAAGGAGTTGGCTCCTTGGTTCCAGTAGCAGGCGAGAGACCTTCGCATGGATCGCTTACACAATTATCTTAGTTGTTGCTTTATAAATGTAGCATAGGTTTAAGGAACACACACACATTATATATATACATACATATATATACAAAGATTTCTGTTCAGTTCTCGCTGAGCTGCTTTAATGAATGTGAAGAATGCTTATGAAATGTAGGAACAATAGCTTATAGAAGAATTTCGAATAACAAAAGATATAGAAATGATGTTACTGAACACTATAAGTCGCCCTATGCCAGCTTTATTGTTTGAAAAATCTACAGTATGTTATTTATAGAGCTTCGAAAATGTACAAAACAAAATGTTAGTTACACTTCGTTCAGTTAAGAATCTGCAGCTATATATATATATATATACGATTCCAGCAGAATTATAGATTTCAGAGCTTGTTAATACTTAATTATTCTTTTTATTGAATTGGAATTAGAAAACAAAAATACATTGAATGTACGGTTGGAAGTGTCTTAAATTGATATAAGAAAGAATCGAAGAATGAAATAAATATTTTGGAACTCTCTCTGGCTTGGCGCTCTTCTCCCTCTCCCTCGCTCGACTGCAACCCACACAGGACCCGAATCACAATCAATGCAACCGACACTTAAGAGCTACCATCTCAGCCGTTCATAGGGATCCGCGGCAAAACCCACCCTTATGCATTGCCGAGTGCCATAGCGACCGAATAGTGGAGCGTTAAGGGCGGCTGCCGAGGTAAACACCCGCCGCGCGTGACAGGGATGGCGTCTGCTGTTGCGCTCTGTCGCACTCGCAGCTGCAGCCGACGACCAGCTGCAGGCTGTGGGTAGGAATTCCGCAATGTGCGCAGGACATGCAGGCCATATGGCCTCGCCGCACAATGGGCTCGGGGTGGTGGAACTGACGCAAGCCAAGCGCGGATCGAAAAACATGTTTAGCTTCCTGCGAGCGCCGACAGTCGACAACAGCCCCGCGGCCTGGACACATCTAGTAAACGATTCAAATCTGTGCTTCGGAGAATCAGCGAATAGGCTAGATGATACCCAACACTGAGTGCGTTGCCACAGCATCCGAAGAGGATGCCTTTGAGTCAATGGCCTGGTCGATGAGTCGCTGCGAGGAGAGCCAGTGCAATCAGTTGCAGACAGCCACCGATGTCTACTGCCGCATCCTGGAACGCCTGTACAAACAATCAGCCTGCCAGGACAATTATGCAGACGAGGAGCTGCTCAGACGCATTTGGATTGCCTCCTTTACGGGAGACAATATATTCTACCGAGCTTAGCGGGCCGCACGTTCAGTCTGGGGTGGAGTCAATCAAGACAACTTAGTGGATAAGGCGTGTAAATAAAGAGCATAAGGTGTGCATAATAAAATTAAATTTAGAACTTGGAGATAGTTGTATACATTACTCGCAATAAGAGAATGGAAACAAAAGGCTACAGCAAAGGGAGTTCGAGAGGTTGATCCTTAACCCAACCTCTAGAAGACCCAGAGGAGCTCCCCGAAGGCTTATCCAATCCAGATAAGCCAATCTGCATCAATCCTCGCATAAATTAATACTCATATAAATATTTTTTTTTAAATTATTCTTTATTGAAAACGATTAAAATAATCTAAAGGATATTTCATTATGTACATACCTCAGATGTGGACTTAAATTAAGATTTGCCAGAGAGTCTTACATATCTGAAATCGGACAGTTCGAAGTCAGTTTTGGGTTGGATCATACCAAGTCTACCTGGGAAATGATCTCTGCCGGGTTCACATTTCGTACTGAATATATAATGAATGGTTTATCGTGCTGAGCATATTCATTTAATCATTTGAAATATATATTTATAAAAGTTTATAAATTTATATATTCTTTATTAGCTTATATGGTAATATGCGCACACTTTGTTATAAACTTTCGAACTTTTTATTTTATATTTAAATATATCTGGATCGAAACTTTTATTTGTTTATAAACAATATGGTACTGTACTTTATGATTCTGATTGATTTGATAATAGCTTGCCTGAAGGCGCCAAAAGTTATTAAATTTATCATTTAGTTTATGTAACTCTAGTTCCTAGTTGACAAAATCATTTTGGAAGGCGTTATCTATTATATCTATTATAATCATTAATTTATCAGCTGCTTTTAGTTCTTTTTGTTATCGAATATCTCATTTATTTAGTTTTTACTTTTATGCTAAATTTTAATAATATATGAATGTATTGTGAAAACAAGAGTAATCTGGTTGACGCTGGGTTATATAATGTTTTACAACCTTTAAGGTGCCAAATTATGCGCTTTTTTACTTAGAAGGAGCGTGATAATCATGTGACATTATAATCGAATTGAATTTAATTAAATCAAAATGGGATGTCAACAATCTCATTGTTTGTATTGTTATTCATATTTATTCAGCATTAGGCATGATTCGCAATTCTCTTGCTTTCCATTGCTCGAACAAATCGAAATGTTTTCGTTATGCCCAATTTAAGATTATTCTTATAGGTTTTACTTTACAACTATTACATCGTTTCGTCCCTTTTATATATACATATGTATATATATATATTATAATGTGCTGTTTATTTATACTTTTTCAGAATGGTGTACGCATTCGGTTTATAAGACTTGATGGGTGGTTCGCGCATACGTTTCATGTCAGTTTGGTATGGCTGAGGACGTTTATATGCAGCTGCGTTTGTTGGTATTATTGATGGACGTGCTATAAAATTTATGCATTTTTAATATGTTATATTTACGATAATTGTATAGTTTATAATTATGGTTATATACATGTACATAGAGATTTCGTTGTTATTGTCAAATTAGTCATAGCTCAACAGCATTTTAATAATTTCATACTTGCATAGAAAATGCAATCAAGGTTATTTATCTTGCTGATCCCCCCTCAAAGGATGGAAAATCCCCGCTATTAAGTTATGGTTTGAAGTGACCTTTAAAATATAGAGGGACTAACTTACGTTTGCTATATTCATATCCAGATGGTGCTCCGCGTTTGGCCATTCGATGATCATACTCGTAGGCCACATCATCAGATTCTTCGGCTCTAAAAATAATCGCATTATTATAAACCGTTTGCAAGTTTAAAAAAGACATCTAAAGCTCAAATATATCTGTCTTTTACGCTGCCTTGTGAGATGGTTTTCCATTGCTTTTTTGATGCTTACAGAAAATAATTCAAAATTATACTTTACAAGTAACTTACTCGGGCGGATTTTCCGCTGCTCTCTTTATTAGGTTTAGGTATTTGGGTGCACCACTGCTACCGCCGAACTTCTTGTCAAAAACGGATCTGTGATTGCGAAATACGGGTTTTTCAACATACAAATTATCTGAAGACTTTCATCTTTCACACCTGTATGCCTCCAAGTTTGGACCATGGATATTCTTAGCTGACTCAGGATCCATTTCCATAAGCTCGCGCAACTGTTCATGTGAGACTTCATCGTTTTTGTCTGGAATTAGATACTTACGAATCTCGGCTAAGGCATACGCGATTCGAGCATAGCACTCGGCTGGCGTGGCCACAGTGCTCACTTCAAGGAATAGATCCTTCTGCAAATGGGCATAGCGCGGATCTCCTGAGTTCCGCAGTTGTTCTTCCTTGGTGCGATCACGTATCGAACTACGTCCTTTGATCGCGATCTTGCACTGCGTTTCCTCTTGCAGACGTCGCAACGAATTACCTTTAGGTCCTAGAATCTTTCCAGTAAAATTGAACTGCAAACAAACCTCATTATTATAAGCAATCGAAAAACGCCCAGACAGTCATATTTTCTTGGTATTACCTTTGGGTATTGCTTCACTGGCACGAACACTTTCTGTGTGATTTTCATTGGCTTCTGTTTGTACACGTCGGCATAAAACTCGCGTCCAGGTATGCGGCCAGTGCAGTACACTCGATCAACAGCTGTAAATTCATTAATTTCGAACTGAATATAACCTATTGCGTTTTATTCTATGGCATTACCTTCGTCAATTAGTAGCGCACATAATGGAAACTCGGCAGGCAGACGTTGGCGTTCCTCCTCTAAATCGGTTAGAAATTTTTGTGCGACTTCATTTAGTCGCGGCTGATGCTCATGGGCTGCTGGCTTCTCACTAAATTCACTGCTTGAACTATCCATTTTTAATTTTGCAATCAATTTCACGTGAAAATTGTGTATAATAGTTTGTGTGCTTCACTTCTTCTCTTTCGATAGGATATGATAAGTTGTCGATGAAACAAAAGCGATACTAGAAATGAGACTATGTAAATTGGTATTTAAAGTATTTTATCGATAACTTATTTGGCGGCGCAGCGCCTTAAAAATGGGGTGGAAACATTGTTAATATTTGTCGCAAAATTTGGGAAACAAAAGTAATTTACAATGGCAAGCGAAGATTTGTTTCAAAATGAATATTCAGAACATCTAGATTTGGGTCAAGATTACCAAAAAGACGAAGAACGGACTGTAGAGCAGAGTGCAGAACCAGAAGCAGAAGAGACCGAAGAAGTAATAGTACCGGGAGACAGCGCAAATGAAAGTTCACCGGCCACCGCGACTACCGAACAGTCGAAATCGAGTAAGTAACATCTACAATCATTTAAATAATATTGGTATTCTAAGGTTTTGTAAATCCAACATCTCTGGCAGGCAATGGCAACAAAGCCGCTGAGAATGAGCACGACGTTAAACTGACGCATTTGCCGATGAGTCGCATACGGAATATCATGAAACTGGATCCGGATCTTCAAATTGCATCGAATGAGGCAGTTTTTGCAGTAACGAAAGCCGTTGAGCTGTTCATCGAATCGCTGGCACGCGAGGCCTATACTTACACGGCGCAGGCGAAGAAAAAAACCGTGCAAAAGAGAGACGTAGATCTCGCCATATCCGCTGTGGACTCACTTTTGTTTTTGGATGGCGCATTGAATTTTTAGTGTTAGGCAATAAAATGATCCATTGTGATATTATAATTACTTCCGATCCACTTTCTTCTTTTTTATCCACAATTAGTGTACCTCCTAAAGGAAAATGCTATACGTAGGTTCTATTTATAATTTGTATTTATTTGGGAAAGTGTTCGGCGAACAGGGAAAAGTAGATTAAGATTATATTTATACATCCTATATCTTCAATGCGCAGAGGTTTCTTTTATAATTATATAAATAGTAATCAAGTATATTAGACATGTATATTTCGATTTCGGTTTTTTCTTTTTTTTTTTTTATACGTGGAAAGCTCTGAATTGTAACGTAACCGGGAATTTGTTTGAATTAATTTCTTAACTTGTTTTTTGTATTGTATTTTGTATTTTGTTTTCCTTTTTATTGAAGCCGTTTCGTACTTACTTTGTCTCGTTGGGCGTTTCTGTTATTTTATTTTTGTATTTTTTATTGTTTATCATCATAAACTTATTTGAAAAGCAATTTAAAAACTTACGCTAACATTTTGTTAAAAATAATTATGGTTCTTCTTTTGTTTTTGTTTTTATTACGGTTGCATAAATGAAGAGAGTGTAAGTAATATGTTTATTGTATTTTGTTCTCTTATATTTTAACTGGTTTTTGTTGTGAATTGTTTTTACGCTTTTTACAAAATACTTGCAAATTCAATATAACTGTGAGCTTCCTTTATTAACTAGGCTCCTTTTCTTTTTATGGTTGGGTTAAATTTTTCTTTTCTTTTTTTTTTGATAAACACAAATGTTGAACTATTTTGACAACAATTACTATAAAATAAGTTTTGCATTTGTTTGGTTTTCTCTTTTTTTTTATTTATAAATAAGTGTATGCATAGATTTTTGATGTATTATTGTTTGGTTGGATTATTTTTTATTGGACTTTGAATATTTTTGATATATTTTTGTTGTTGTTGTTGGGTTGTATTGCTT
Source organism: Drosophila pachea (assembly GCA_020883565.1). NCBI lineage: Eukaryota > Metazoa > Arthropoda > Insecta > Diptera > Drosophilidae > Drosophila > Drosophila pachea. The sequence continues at coordinate 10,235,348 of JABVZX010000001.1, forward strand.
TTTCATGGGTTTTTAAACGCTTTCTACTTAACTTTGTTCTGGTTGTAGTTGTTGTGGTAGGTTGATGTTGTTGTTGTTGTTGTTGTGGATTGCTTGTTTGGTTTATTGGGGAAATTGTGATATTTAGCGCATTTTCGGATATGGAGCCGAGCGATAACGCACGCTTTCACGAGAACGTGATCCAGTTTCATAGTGAGCCGATGAATGGGATCCCGAGCCCGAGGTCGTGGGTCTATATGACGAGGATGAACGACCATTGCTTGGTTTTGCTATTTTGGAAAGAATTTTATTTGTTGTTTAGATTTTAATTGTTTTTGGTCTCTGTGCATTTGATTTTTGCGCTCATTTTTTCTTTTCTGCATTTGTTAATTTTTGGTTTTGCTTCTTCTGTTCTTTTTTTTTCTTTTTAATGCGTCTTAAATAACAAAAAAAAAGTTGTTTAACCGGTTTTGAATGCACTAGCCCAGTTAAGTTAAAACATTTTACGTCATTTTAGATTTTGGGTTACTTTCTTTTTCTTGAACTAATTAAAACATTATCACAGATTGTTTTCAAGATGGGTGAATTTCGTATCATTATTATTATTATTATTATTTTTGTATGTATGAGATTTGCTTTAAGTGTGTATGTGCGTGTGTGTGTGTGTTTCCAAGTGTTCTTACGAGTGCTTATTAGTAATTGTATGTGATAGAGGAAGAGAAAGGGAGGGAAAAGTCGATCGATCGCCGCGTCAGGCGTAGTGCATTTCAAATCTTGTTAAATATATATGTGAGTGTGACTTCGGTTTCTTTTTTGTTTTCATAATTTCTGCGGTTCCCGTTTTATTTTACGTATTTAATTGGCAGCTCATTTGTTTTTTTCTTTTCGAACGCATTTAAATTGTTTGGATTTGCGCGATTTGATTTCATTATACGATTGCAAACAGTCCAGCTGCGGAAGAGATTAATTATCTATTTATGTTTACCCTTACCTGTGTAGGCTGCCGCATAGGATGACGATGACGAGTGTGGATGATACTCACGTCGGTAGTCACGCTCGTAGGAGCTGCTGTCATACTGGGCGTGATGACTCGAGTGCTTCGAAGACTGCGGTGGCGGTGGTGTCGCATAACGATCGTATTCCCCGTGGTGGTCATACAGCTCGTGATCCCGTGATCTAAGCGACGGAACGAGAAGCATTTTAGTGGAAAAAATATTGTACTTGTGCACTCTTAGACCTACCTATGAGCCTTAACAATGCCGTAATTGGGATCGTCCATGACGTACCGCGCCTTTTCGAGAATTGAATACACCTTGGGTTTAGATGTGGCGGGCGGTGGAGTGCTTAAAGGAAAATCAAAAATATTCAGTGCGCTTTTTCGAGAACATATCCGCTACAGCATGGTAAGGCAGTATTCAAACAATTGAGTAGAAGCTAAACTGATTAAGCGCGGTTTCTTTTTAAGAGTTGGTCTAAATGAAATATTTTTACTTAAACTTTTCTATCTTCATTCTTCGCTAATATTAAATGGGACGGGCGTAGGCCATAGAAAAAAGCCATTTTTTTGGGCAACATTATGAAGGAATCATCGCTCTGCGAGAACTTACCGTGTGCTGTAGGCTCCGTGTTCCCCATATGATTTGGAATAATGATGAGATTTCTTATACATTCGGTCCTTGCCATCCATTTCGCGCAATTGTTCGAGGCGGATGTCATCGTTGGCGTCGGGTATCATGAACTTTCGAATCTCACACAGGGCATAACCCAGTCGATGATAGGCTTCGGCTGGGGGCGCTACTGTGGATATTTCGACATGTAGGTCTCTGCTAAGGTGGGCATACTTTGGATTGCCTGAGCTCCGCAGCTCTTCCTCTTTGCCATGGTCACGCATTGAATTGCGTCCCATCACCACCATTTTGCACATCGTTTCTTCTTGCAGCTGACGCAGTGTGTTGCCCTTTGGTCCCAGAATCTTCCCCACAAAGTTAAATTTCGGATACTCTTTGATGGGAAACAACACTTTTTGAGCTACCCTTATAGGCTTCTCGCTATAAACATTGGCATATATCTCGGGCTTTGGTATGCGTCCGCTGACCAGAATTTTCTCCACTTCTGCAAATAATCAATTCGGTAACTTTTGACAATCCAAGCAATTTACGTCGACCCTACGTACCATCATCCAAAAGACGCTTTGTTATAATATGTTTCTTTTCGAGTGTCTTTTTCTCCATTAGGCACTCCTGCAGGTACGCATTGGTCTTTTCATTTAGCTGTGGCGTATCATGTAAGGGGGCGTGGCTAGTTGTGTGGCCGTGGCTTCCGTCCACTTCGGGAGCGTCTGCTGCGCTGCCGGCGCCGGCTGCCTCATCATCACGTCGCTTCCGCTTATAGTCAGCCGAGGTGTCCTCATTATAGTCTCTGTCGTAGTCTCGCGGCATTTCAATTAAACACAAGTACTCCTGTATACTTTTTATGAAGGCCAATGAATATTTCACGAAACTAATCTATCCAAAGTGAAATTCAAAGTTCAATCGCACAATTAAGGTACCTGAAAAAATTTTCTTTTCTGTATGGGGCAATCAGTGTTGCCGTATTTGTTATTGACCAACAGAATTTGGTATTTTTTTATTCTAATGGTAATTGCAACCAATGAATACACGTTAAGCTCGCTTGTGCTCTTAATTAAGAACTATATATTATCCTTTGGAGCATTTTATAAAGCCATCTAAGCCCCTTAAAATATTTATAATAATTCGACTTCTATTTTTGTACAAAAATCTTTCTACTCCTATGAAAAGCACTTTATTGTTCTTAACCAGTCGCTAGGGTAACACTATTAGCGGACAGCTATAGAGATATCGAGTATCGGAGCCAAAATAAACAAATCTAGAGAGGGTAAAATTTGATCTTGGGCTTGGCAGGGATGGATAATGTGGGATGGAAAGCGCGTTTTTTCTATGTTCTGTAAATGTGTACACACTTTGATGGAAAAAGAGAGAAAAAATTAGGGCCACAAAGAGGTTGAAAACATATTTGATAAATTTAAGCTTAATCGACAGCTCGGCGACGGGTCTAATAAGAAAGAACGCGCCACGCATTGTGCCGATTCGTTTTGGTAATATTCACCACATCAATTGAGTACGGGCGCGGTTAGGGAAAGCAGGACAAATGGCGGAAAACGGAATGCGTGTGGGCCCAGGGTCATCGGCGGCAGCAGCAGCAGCAGCGGCGGCGGCGGCAGCGAATACGAATGCAGGCACCAGCAATGGGGAGCATGAAAATGAACACAATGCTGTCGATAACGAGAAGGTGCAACCGGCTCGTCTTAACGAATCGGCCCAGAAATACATGCAAGAACTGATGAGCGAAAGGTCGCGCATGGAGAGCCAATTTCCATTGGCATTAAAACTAATTGACGAAGGTAAGAAATATAATGCCATAGTTTTCATATGTACACACTGATTGGTAAATATTAATACATATATATGCCTGCATATATTTATATATATGTATCTATGGATACGCATGTGCATGTGAACGATCTTGCAGCTTTGGAAAGGGTGCAACTGAATGGGCGAATACCGACGAGAGACCAATACGCCGATGTGTATCAGCAGCGTACGATTAAATTGTCGCAGAAGGTGCATGTACCGATTAAGGATAAGAAATTCAACTATGTTGGAAAACTGCTTGGCCCCAAGGGCAACTCCCTACGTAGGCTGCAGGACGAGACGCAGTGTAAAATCGTAATCTTGGGCCGTTTCTCAATGAAGGATCGTGCTCGCGAGGAAGAGCTACGCAATTCTGCGGACGCCAAATATGCCCACCTGAATCTTCCGCTCCACGTCGAGGTTTCCACAATAGCGCCTCCAGCAGAGGCGTATGCTCGGGTTGCCTATGCGCTGGCCGAGATTCGGCGTTATTTAATACCCGATAAGCATGATGATATTCGTCAGGAGCAGTACCGGGAACTCATGGAGGATCCCGAAGCTGCTAAAAAGTTGACCCTGCG
>JABVZX010000001.1:10342714-10353033 GCA_020883565.1 Drosophila pachea
CGGACCGACTTAATTGCAGAATTGTGTTGCCGACCCATAGATGAGGATGAATGTGCGTTGTGTCTCCGTCGCGCTGGCATCTTCTCCATTACCCCCGTCCACCGTTTTGGCGATCTCTACTGTTCTGTATCGTCCCGATCTTGGTGATTAATTGACGCTGGTGTCGCGTGAGTTGCGCGCGGGTTTATTAAAAGGATTACAAGATGCGAATGTGCGACGTCCGCGGGACCCGCAATTCCATAAATGCCAGCTAGGCGAAGCCAAACGGGCGGCAGCACCAGTAATAAGATTAATTACGAACGCCTCTTCCAAGAGACAGACGTACACACACACACACACACACACACACACACATGGGGCACACTGTTTTGACATGGCAATTACAAACTGAAGTCCTCCATTGTGTTTTTTCAAGTGTCTCATTAATTTGGAAGCCCGACCGATCTGCCACGGCGCCCCTGACAATATCCATAAAGTAGATAGGCCTTCTCCGTTTCCCCGTGGAGAACATTTGCTGTAATCCTTGCTTGACATTTGCATATTCGAGCTTAGTAACCGTTTGACACGCGAGCTCGCCGGATAAGTGTCATCGGGCTCAAGGGGGCGCAAATGATGGATATTTAATAGACAGGGTCGAGACGAACTGTTTTCCGCCAATTAGAAAAAGTGTCATTAGGGGTCGCTTGGCCATATTCCTAGCGCGATGTAACCCCTCCCTCTCCGGCTAAAAATGACTTTTTGATGAGACTCTTTAGCGACTCGTTGCGTTCGATTTGGTGTTCCCTGTCAACGGCTGCGACTTAAGTGCGCAAATGTTTTGCAAAAATATGCAATTTTTTGCTCCGTCCCACAGATGATGTCATCCGCCAGGCGAGCGCGCAAAGCATCCAATAAATCACGCCCCGATCGCAGCGCTTATGCTCATGCTCACGCCAACTCTGACAGCTGGAGATCCGGCTGGGGCTGCGACTGCGGCCGCACGCCATGAGCCATACATCGAAGTGGAGCAGCTGCCAGAGATTAATCAGCTTCAGTGACTGGCGCACTCCAATCCTCTCGGGAGCTGGCAAGCTGCTCAACCAGTTTGCTTCAAGGGGAGCGCGCCACAAAGATCAAGGTGAATATCGCCAAGGCACTTCTAAAGTGCAGCCCGATCTAAGCAAACCTATTAAGAGAGAATGTGCCGGTTACTGTCGCGTCGTGCTATAACCATTTGAGAATTTTAAAGCGAGCAACCAAGACACTGCAAACGTGACCTCGAACCGGCCGCTTCGAATTTCTACAAGTTTTATGAATATGAGAGAATAACTGATTGATTGTCTGTCCCGCTGGACAGACACAGTCCAAGCCTTGAGGCCACGAACGGTTGTAATACGAGACTCCAAGTGTGAACAAAAAGAAAGATTATTATTAATTATAGTAATCAATAAATGAGGGTTTCAGGTAACGCTTGAACTTTGGCACGAAACGCTTCACACTGCAGCTGCACGAGCGAGCAGCTAATGGATACAGGTTAAGAGCAGAGATCTTCAGAGAATAACAACAAATTTTATTACAAGATCTTACACTCAGCGACGAGTGGTTACAACAATGGCTCACGCAATGGCAAGCTTAACGGTCGCCAGCTTAGAGGTCAGGAAATTTTTGTGCAAGCGTCAACAGTTGCTGCCACAATGAAACCGCAAAACTTCTGAAACACTCGAAGCGCAGAGAGTTCTTAACCCGCTTAACCCTCAAGCTTTCCCAGCGTCAGACTCTGACTCGGAGTTGGATTCGGATTCTCACGTGGCAAGCGAACCGCAGCTGCGCCTGCGATTTGCATGTGCCGGCTAGCTGTGGCCAGCTATTGGCCAAAGGTTAAGAAGGCGTTGTGCAGTAAAAACCAGCAGCAAAACGCACGAAAATCCAAATAAACAAAACGAAGAAGCGCTCTCGAGCTGGCAAACAGGAAATGCTGCATTAGCGATGCTCGCAACAATGGCTCCAGTTCCCTCAACTCCCCAGCTCGAAGCTCGATCCGCGGCGTTTTCTCAAAACCCGTTTCTTCTAATGCTCTGCCACATTTTCGTTAGAAACTAATAATGTGAGCTTAGCAACACCTTAGCAGCTAATTTGTTTATCCACCAGGAAGCACGTGAAGCATGCGCACTTAGCCATGCCCGGCTCACCGATTAATGTAGTTTGCTTGTTCCGATCGAGAGCCAGCTTAAAGCCATATCATGATGGCCATGTCGCAGCCAAAACACTTTTAGCTACACACGTACATACATACACACACACACACACTCACTCACTCACTCTTGACGCCGCCGCATGACTCACGGTCACGCTTGAGAAAGGTAAGAAGAGAAAAGACCCAAAATGACGGAATGCACATTCATGGATTTTGAAATGGGCCGACAAAGTATCGAGAGAAAAAAAAAACAATATACAAGACTCTGGGCTTAACTGTGAGCGTGACTGGACTCCGAATTATGTTGGTGCTGTAGACGTTATCGTCGTTCATGTTGTTGTTGTCGTTAGCTGTTGTTGACGGGTGTGATTGCTGACTCTTTGGCGTCAAAGTGCTGAAAACGGTTTTGCGACATGCTTAAAATCGCACCTTTGGCATACTTTAACTGGCTTTCTTGGTTCACTCTGAGAGCTGGCCGATGTTCTATAGCTATCACTTCTCACTTGGCATTTATTTGGTTACATTCGTACACTTGCCAAGATCTCAACCGTATATTAAGAACTAAAAACATGAAAGAGCTTATTCCTGGGCTTTACTTATTGGCTCTGTAGTCCAGTTTTTGGGGCGCTCAGCCATGATGGTGTAGTCGCTCTTGGCTACATTCACGCCTCCAAATTGAATACCGCGTGGTTCGGGAAAGAATTCCCAGCCCTGTTCGATAGACATCTTCTTGATAACGCCCGCTATGCCTATCATTAAAGTAAAGGATTAATCTCAAATTAGCAAAGACATGTTCACAGATTTACTTACCTAAAAATAGGCCGGTAACTAAGCCTGCTACATGATTATGCTTCCATGCGCCAAAGACACCACCAGCGGCGAATCCTCCGAGCAGGTAGTTAATTCTGCAAGTAAATAATGAATGGAAGTTAATCACAATCGATCGTAAGGGCTTATACTCACTTATCATCCTTGCCACGCATGTTAGTTGCGGTGAGCGTTGTGAGCGTAAATGCTGTCGCCATGCCCATCAACGGGCCCGTGTTGTAGGCGATCCGCCCGATTGTGGGTATGTAGCCCTGTGGTTTGGAGACAGTTAGCACATCGACTGTGGACCACGCTAAGCCGACTGCGGCAGCGTATTTGTTCGTGGCCACTATCTTGCCGAAAGCATCCTCGCCGTCAGGATGGTCGTAGTATTTGGCTCGTAAGAACGACATATTTGCCTAAAACCCATAAAAGCAGAAGTAAATAAAAAATTACATATAGGAGGTAAGATGTTGTCTACCGCTTTTAGCATTCACCAAGTGGTTTTAAAGTGCACATTCCGCCTTGCGGAAAATTTATAATGTTTCTAAGGATCCTCATTATTTACGTTGTTCACTGGTAACATGTTAAAAGCTTAGAAGTATTCATTATTTTACTAACCTGCCGAATTTACGTAATTATTTCTAAAGGCAAATTTACTTGACAAAACAGCTGGCAAACAGTGTGCACTTATTACAGAAAAACGAAATGAGCAGAATTATTATGTTATTAACATGGCTTTTAGAGTACAACATAGCAACAAGGCATAATATACTGTTAAGCAACAGGGCGGGCCGCGCACGCTATTTTGAATTTACGTGTATTTTCGATTTTTTTTTTTTTTTTTGAAAGTTTATAAACACCACAGTTTTGAAATCAAATTTAAGATTTATTTTCATTTCACACGTATTCTTCTGTAATAAGGTTCACAAGCACTGTGGCACTAATTTTATGTGTTGAGTAATAATGAGGTGCAATTGAACGTTAATTATAGATAATATGGGGGATGCAATTAATGTGAATAGTTATTGTTTAAAGTATTTGGTAAGTTCGAATACGTTGATTACTTAAATCGATGGTGGTAGACTAGTTTAATTTGCCTTTTCAACTAAACGTAATTTAATTAGGAGGTATGAATATAAAATATTCAATGAATTCTTTGGCATACATTTTTGGCTCTCAAATGATCAAACAAAAGCAGACATAATTTCGATTTCGCGAACCACACAAAAAATGTAAGCATTAATATATGTACAAATCAAATCGACAAATTAATAACAGGATCTCTCATCTTCTTCATCTAATCAGTCGTAACGTTCACTCATTAATCAAAACGTGCAATTTCTGATTTCAAACATAATCGAAATCGATTTAAATAAGTCCGACAAAGCGCTGCGATGGGTCTCGCCTCAACATTATTAGACAAATATATAAATATATATAAACACATGTATATATGTAAGCGTGGGTCGAAGACTTCTAGTGCTCGTCATGTCCAATTATTTCAATATCATCGGCCAAAGGACTCTCGATTTCAGGTTTGTTTTCGCTGCCATTCTGTTGATTTGCATCCAAATTAATTAATGATAACGTCATCTTGCTACTGAGTATGACCTATATAGAAAAGAGACAGTTCCGGTTATAGCTCAATAATAAGTTCTTAGAAATGTATGAAATTACGGCCGGCTCCTCATTCGATCCATCTAATTCTGCATCGTAGACCTCTTCACGTTTTGTTTGCGAATCGGCCACCAAAATCTGCGAGTCGTGTGCTAAGGCGCCTTCCAAGTAAATGGACTGCGGCTCAGGTATATTTTCTTCCAATTTGGACTGCAATGGAAAAACAATTGAGTGAGATGAGTGGGTCACGAACTGGCTTAGTTATTAACGTAATAAGCATTGAGGGCTGCAAAGGTGTTTCGCTGCTTGGAACTTTCTTTGACTGAGTGTGGCAGGTGCAACAGGTGCCACTTACATGTTCGCTACTCGTACGGAAAACAGGCGTTGGAGGGCGTCCTGTCCACCTTTGACCGCCCTCGCAACTGGCTGTTAACTCCATGCCTAGAACCTACACCCATTTCATACAGATCAATCATGCCAGTTTCTACGAAAATTCAAATTTGAATCCGAATTTACCGTCATGTCGTGGCCTTTCCTCTGCTGCTGCTGATTGGTATTAGCCGATTTCGTGCTGGACTCCGCTTTCGTCTGCTGCTGATCTTTGGTCGTATGCCCGTTGGAAATGTTCTGGTTTTCTACATTTGTCAAATTCGTTTTTTCGTTGTCGTCGTGTTGCTGTGCAAATACAATTGGTAAAATGTTAGTTATGACATCCAATAAGAATCGTTTATTTGTAAACAAAAGTTGAACAATTTGATAGATTGGCTCTTAGCTCAGAACTAAATGTAAGAGAACGAAAAAAAATTTGTTAGAATTCACTTTTAGGATGCATTCAATGAAACAATAACAACATCAATAACAATAATATTTATTAACTGGGAATCGGGTTAATCAAAAGAAAAAAAAAAACGTAACGTAGGAGTTAACAAACTTTCAACGATTGCTGCGGTACCCGTCGCCGGCGCTAACCTTATTCAAATCAGTTTCAATATCAGTTTCAGTTTCAGTTTCAGTTTGGATCCTTGCCCCGGGCACGTCTCGGACGTTCAATTGCTCATCGGCAGCGTCTATAAGACCTTGTATGGCCGTTACAACTACTCGATTAATTATAGTACAATGGATGGAGAGACATATATGTATATATATGTATATACAGATTGCACATGAAAGCGGAGAAACGACAGAATGGTAAATATGTATATATATTAAGCATATCGCAAAGAAATCGCAATTCGAATTGGTCGATTGCTCGATTTATCGATTGCTCGATTTATCGATTGCATGATTTGTGAATGTGTGAATTGGCATGATTATTGTGAACTAGAAGTCGAAAAATTTGCAATACGCATACATAAATATCATCTATGCTCATATTGTATGTATATATGGTTTCTTTCCAATCTCGTTTTGGTTTCTAAAATATGTCCCCATCATAGAAGAGTTAAACAGAGTGTGAGATATAGAGATAGACAGAGAGAGAGAGAGAGAGAGAGAGTTATAGAGGTTAGTTTATCTACGGATGGCATGCCGATCGCAGACGAGCAGAGTTAGACAGAGGCAAGTGCGACAGAGAAAGAGAGACAGAGATCGTAATAGAAAGAGGTAAAGAGCCAGCTAGGCTCACACATGCGAAAGACAAAGTTTCATCCGAAGTGAGGCAAGTGTAAGTCGCATTTAGTATAAGCCGTGCTCTCGCATGCAACTCAAGAGCCAAACTGTTCTGCAGGATGGAATTGCCAGATGGCGGGGATGGTACTTGAAGGGGGGCGTACAATTCGATTATCTCTAGAAATCAAAAGTTGAAACGAACTTATGACTTGTACTTAGATTGGTCAATTTATCTGTGATTCGATTTGATAGGTAAGTAAATGTTGGTTGCATTAGAAATTTGGCTGCCGCTTGAGAAACTTCATAGCAATCATCTTGAAAATGAGAATACAAAAATATATATAGACACACACATATATATATATGAAATATATGTGAATACAGGTATGTATATGTATATCGGCTGGGCATCAACTAAAAAAGAATTTTGTATCTTGAGAGTGGATTAAGTTTATGTGTGTGTGTTTATCGTGTGTGTGTAAATATCGAAATGGTTTCATGGCAATCGACAATTGTGGGGCCAATTGTGGAATTGGCCAAGAGCGGTCCGTGAAAGTGATGCTAACCTTAGCCTCATACTGATCGGTGTTCATTTCGGCTATTAACTTGGCCATCTCGCGCTCCGTATCCTCGAGCTTCTTGCGCAACTTTTCAATTTCCATCAACTGTTCGGTTTCCTTATTGTACAGCAGCTTCTCCTTCTCGGCCAGCGTCTTGGGCGTTTGGGCGTGGCACTGCTGTTGGTGCGCCTTCAGCGTGCTGGACAGATTCGTGGCCAGCTCCGTGGCCGACAAGGTGGCCTTGTAGAGCTCCTTATCATTGCGCCGGCCATTCGTGCCGCCGTTGCTGGACGCAGTTCCTCCTAGAAAGTGGTCGTAGGATTGATTTTTTTTTTGCTTTTTAACTAACGATTATGTTGGGGGCAGGGACACATCGGGTGCAACAAAATCATATTTATGTACAGCAAATTATAAACAATCGTAAAAGAGGTGAAAAGTTGGATCTTTGTGGCTAACTACGCCAATGGTTTGGTTTGGCTTGGTTTGGTTTTTTGGCTCTGGTTATGGCTTGTGTATTAGTAGACACTCAAACATAGTACACTCACACACATACATACAACATAAAGGACACAAAAAATGGCTCGATTATTGACTGATTCACTACACCAAATGAGGAGGACATATTTTAAAACTGAACGGAGCGAACAAAAATCTCGATATGCTCTCGCTTCATATATATATATATATTGAGTATTGTGTACAGTATAGTGTATATACGATCAGCATGAATCGATCGTACACATTTAATTTTCTAGCTTAAATCAAACATTTCTCTAGCTTACTTGTCTGATGCTCGCGCCAGCCTTTTCGCAGCGCAGGAAAATACAAAAACAAATGAACGTTTCGGTTAGCTTCGCATATGAGTTAGCTACGTGTGTGTGTGTGTGTGTGTGTGAGTGAGAGTGTGGGAAACTATGCGAGTGTGTGTGTGAGAGAGAGAGCTCGCGCGAGGTTGCGTGCTCAAGAGATCTGCTCAGTCGTGTTGTGAGTATGCGGGTGTGCGTGTGTGCGTGTGTGTGTGGGTGTGTGTGTGAGTGATCGCTGCTGCTTTCTGCACAGTGTAATCCTGCAAGTCTCCCCTTGGCCACTCACCCAGCTTGGTGCCGCCCAAATCCTCCACCTGACTGTGATTCTGTTGCTCGAATACATCGCGCCGGAAGCTGGGATCCGTTGGAGCCGGCCCATATGGTGCATTCGGTATTTGTTTCTTGAACACAATCTACAAGTAATGCCATCGAATAAGAGCTGATGGAATCAAAGTGCGGAAGAACGGACTTACCTTCATGATCGTATAGCCAAAGAAGACCACAATGCCAATCGTATAGAGCGGCATCAGGAAGCCCATGCTGCTGCCGGCCCGCTGCTGAGGCTGGTGAAAGGCGCCCGCTCCCATGGGCGGTCGCATGCCAGGAATGGGTCCGGGCTGGATGAGTATATAGCATCGTTAAGATTATTAAGCTATGTCTATCTGTACATATATGTTCATATATACGGGCCCACTCTGTTCTAATTCAGTGCATTTGAAATTGGTTAGATTGACAGCTTACAGGCATTTCCCATGCCAAACAATTAGCCCTATATATCAATAAATCACATAGGTTTCCGACATCCCAGCATGTCAACATGGCACAGTTATATATACCGTATAGCAGTTCTGTGTTAAAGGTCGCCGCCGTACACCTCGGCGACTTCCATTTTGGCCGTTTTGCAGTTGGCTAATACAACAAATGGATGCGCGCATAAGATTTGGCACAAGTTCAATATGAACAATATTTCTTTTTTCTCGCTTTCCGTTGTCTGTTTGTTTTTCCTTTGCTTTTCTTTCCACTTCCCACTCTTCCTTTACGCTTCGCTGTGTACATATTTGCTTTTGGCTGTCTTTTGCCTTCAATTTGCTTGCAGTGTCATAAAAACAAAACTCAAATCCAAATAAAATAAACGTATCTATTTATAGCACCTGGCCGATGTCTCATACCACCCCCCTGCCACCCGGGCTCTACTCTCAGTCAACCACAAAACACAGTCGCCCCGCCATTGCCCTGCTCGCAACTCACCCGTCCGTCAACGATGCGAGGAGGCGGATTGCTTGGCGAACTCTTACGCTCCACTATGGGCACGGTGGGCGTGGCGGGTATGGCACGACCACGCTCACGCATCGCCTGATATATGGACTCCGGATGCAGGTGGGCTGGCCGCTCCTGACGCAGACCTGTCCGCGAAGAGACAGAGAGAGAGAGAGAGATGTCAATGAAAGACGCCGAGACTCGATTATGGAACACAGAGCAAAGCAGTTAGTTTAGGCATTAGATATGCTTAGTAAGAGTGCCGTTAGTGGAGCCGAACGTTAGTCAGTGTTTGCGAGGATTTTAAACGATTCCACCTACTTATTTCGCCCGTGTACAAATTGATCTGCTTGCGATACAATTGGGGGCCGAAGGGCTCGGCGGTCGCCTTGGTAGCGTTCATGAATTGCTCCCTGTCGAGCACCACATCACAGCAGCCTGTCCGGTACCAACAACAACAAGTGCCACAACAACCAGCGACAATACGCACACAATCACAATATCGAAATAATAACAATAACATAAAGAAATGAAAATAATATTATGAAAATGTCCCAAAGAGGAGCACTTACCGCCAGGCATACCACGCTGTGGCTGATCCTTGAAGCCGGACTTTGGCGGCACGCCGCCAAACATCATGGGATGGAATACCTTGGGCCATAGTATAGCAATGCAACCGACTACCGTTACAATGGCAATAATGCCCATCTTCTTCGGCGACATGCTCTCCTCCGTGCCGGAGCGATGCTTCTGCTTGGCTGTGGCTGTGGACATGTTGAAGGCGTTCCTCCTAAAGCTTACGTATTTAAGGCAACTCTACGTGGCTCCGACTTGTACTCCAGTTGTGAATATCTATATATATATGTTTACGAATATATATAGTCTTCTACCTGATGCTGCACTCGATTTGGTCTTAACTGTCCCCCTTGTTGTTGTGGTTTTCTTTTTTCGTGAATAATTGAGGTTAGCTTTGGCGTTGGCTCATTTTGTTACGTTTATTGGCTGCAGTTTTTCTTTGATTTTTCCTTGCTATTGCATTATCTGAAAGAATAAAAATTGGTAGATTTGCTTTCTTTTATTCATTGAGACATTCACTTCACAGTGCACTTCACTCCGTTTCGAGCTCAGTCCAAAGTTTTTAGCATGAAATATAATAAATTCCTTATGTTTTTCTTTTTTATTACATAAATAGCAGTCCCGATTATTTTATTTATAGTGCTCACAAATTTACAGTCTGTGTTTGGCTGTCTCATAATTCTCAAGCGCCACCATGAACCATAAATAATGCATTTAAAAGTATTTGCACATTTCAAACAAATACACACACAAAAAAAACTCAAATAAAAGTACGTTATAAAGAGAACATAAATTAATTTTATTGTATATTGCGGTATCTTTCAGCGGACGACGAATGCTTACGCAAAGCTCCAATGTTGTTTCCGAACTGGCCAGGCAAAAAATTTTCAAACTATTAGCGAATTTTCAAAA
>JABVZX010000001.1:10353545-10367027 GCA_020883565.1 Drosophila pachea
GGAGCATACAGGCATCTCTAACAATTTTCATTTCACTTTCGAGCTCAACGTCTGGCGAAAGTACCGTTTGTGTAACAAAAACTCACACATATATTTATTTTACTATTATTACTTTTTCGCAACTGTTTTTACATAGATTTGAAAGTCGCAGGACTGTGAAACATTTTTCCGCACATACAAACATATACATATTTATTTTATTACTATTTTTCATGTCCAGCACTGAAATAATTTATTTTTAGAGTCACGGGCAGTTGTAAAGAGTCAATGTCGCCCGGTTCGCAAATGTTTTCATAATTTATTTATAAATATACACATTCGCTGCGTTCCACTTGTGACACATATTTCCCCCACATATAATTACATGCTAGAATTATTATTCATATTTACAATATCAATTTTAGTAAAACACTTATTTTCTGGAAATTTACCTTTATTTAGATTAAGTATTCGAAAACGCTTAAATACTAAATTCAAACTACGTGTTTGTCGTTATGTTGTGTTGTCGAAAAATCAATAGATAGCAGACAAAACTTATTGAGATTCCACCACAATTTATCGAAAGTCAACCAATTCAAAAACAGTGCTGTAAATGTATTGAAAAGCTTCGATTGCGCTGTATGTGTTTTTGTAATAATTTATGAAAATTCCATGTTTTTATAATTGATGTTAACATATCTCATTTCAAAATGTGTGTACGAATAACAATGAAAATAATTGTATTTATGCAGCAAGTTCCTTAGTCCTCTTGAAATTAATTTATATCCGAATTCCATTCCAATAGAATGTGAATGGTATGCGAATTCGTTAGGCTGTATTGTTTAACTGGGTATTTAGCTTTCATCAGGCAACGCAACCCTGTCAAATGCACTGGACCGGCTTAAATGTCGACGCGTACTCAATGCTCTCATAACCTGAATAATGAGCAAACTCAAATAGACATTAATATAATATACCTAAGGATCATATAATAAACTCCATGATCAGTTTCTGGTAAGTAGCATTTCTTCCATTATGGGTCGGATATACATACATACTTATGTGTCTGTCGCGTTTCGTGTAAAAAACAGCTGTAGTACCAACCAGAGCTGCCACACTGCAGGTTGAAAAAATTAAGTACTTATTGTGCCAGCTTCGAGGCAACTCTGGTGGTGATGGTGCTCTTTGTGTTATTATTGTAGACAAAGCCAAAATAAAATTTAAATTGTTAATCAAGTGACTATTAGCCCATTAAAAGTGGAGTGAAAAACTGAATTCCGTTTCAAGGATAAGAGTGTAGAAACATTGTATATTGTAATTGGCTGAAAACCTAATGCGCGCTGTTGATTGGCGTCGCTCGAAATTTGCCAAATTAATTGTTGAGCCACAAACGCAGTTAGAAATCATGGACGACGAAGCTATCGTAACTGTGGAGAAAGAACTGGATCGCGTTGTCAGCAAGTTGGAACAACTTCATGAGATCGCATCCGCGGAAATTGGAGATGTTGCCTCTCTTATGTCTGAGTTGGTAAACGTGTTGGGGAACGCAGGTCAAATGCTTGTTACAACGCTCAATACTGGTACACAAATGAATGCACCAGGCACAGGCAGCACCGACGATCCAATGGGCGATGCCGTGAATATGCAAGTGGAGACAGAACCATCAGCCCCGCAGCGTCTTACTGATAGCCAAATGGAAATAATTAGAGAAGCCATATCGAAATGCAACGTACGCGTGCAGAAGCTATCAACCGAACATCGTGATTCGCATGGATCCGTTTCAAAGATTGGCAAAGCAATAGATCGCAACTTTTGCTCGGACTTCAGTTCAACGATGCGAGTGGATGCGCTACAGGATGAGGACAACCTAATGTTGTTAAACAAGGCCATTGCCAAGCATTACTGCCGCCAGGGCATGGACGATGTAGCACGGACATTAATCAAGGAGTGCAAAATGAGTGAGAGTGATGAGCAGGATGTGTTCGACTCAGAGCGCGAGTTCGCCGAAATCTACAGCATCTGGATACAGATACAAAAACGCGAGCTCAGTGAAGCCCTCAAATGGGCCATACGCCACTCAAGTCAGTTGATGGAGAGGCATTCGCTTATCGAGTTCAGACTGCATCGCATGCGTTTTATGCAATTGGTCTCATATGGACTGGAGTTCCAGCACGAAGCCATCTTGTACGCCAGAACCAATTTTCAGAAGTTTGCCGTGCGCTACGAGCACGAGATAGCCAACTTGATGGCCAGCTTTATATATCTGCCGGGTGGGCTAGAGAAAACACCTTATAAAATCTTTCTAGCGCAAGAGATGTGGACTGAGCTTTCGTTCACTTTTCTCAAGGACGCCTGCCAGCTGCTGGGCATCAGCAAAAACTCGGCCCTATCAGTAGTTGTTAACGCTGGCTGCACAGCACTGCCTGCCCTGCTGAACATCAAACAGGTGATGCAATCACGCCAAGTGCTGACCATGTGGAATGGCTGTGACGAGCTGCCCATTGAGATAGACCTTCAGCCAGAGTTCCGTTTTCACTCAATCTTCGCTTGCCCGATCTTAAGACAACAAACCACTGAGGACAATCCACCGAAGAAGCTTACATGTGGTCATGTCATCTCCAACGATGCCTTGCACAAGCTGAGTAACGGACACGTACTGAAATGTCCCTATTGTCCGGTTGAACAGAATGCCGATGAGGCCGTTCGTATTTACTTTTAAATGTAGAACCTATATATATATAATTAATAACAATTAATCATAATAACATATATATATATGTAATAAAATGTGAGCCTGCCTGTTAGCGCGCTTAAAGCAGTTCGAGCGTGGACACGGATGGGATAGGAGCACCAATTGGAGTAGGCTGATGATGTCTGATAATGACTAGCTGACCGAATTGGAGGAAACATATACACATATATCAATAAATATATTCAAGTTGGATTTCGGCAGCTTTTTCCTTAAATGCTATTTGCAATTGACAGCTCATCTAGATTGTTTTTTAGATAAATTGGCGAGGCGGAATCGAACTACTTGAGCCGTAAACTTGTACGTGTAATAGTCCTAACAAACCCATATGAAACCCACTAGCTCTTAGTTACATACATACATAATGAATAAACATTTATCTCTAATACAGTAACATACTCTTGGTTCTTCTTCTTTTACGCACCCTTTACCATGTGCTTCCTAGAAATGGTTCTTCGACTAATGCAATTCGACCACATCTATGAGCTAAGACATAGTCGATTACTTATAGAAGCGGACGAACAGTTCCGCGGTATTATTTGCATCTCACAAACCACCATTTAACATTCCCATTTCAGCCACATGTTTTCTTAAGGGTGTTGCGTGTGCGTCGTGCCGCAGATAGATGCACCATTTTTTTTTCTTTTTTTTTTTTAAATTGTTCGGTTATCGCTTACAACTGTGTTGGCAGTCGAGACAATGTGCGAGAGCTGTCCACAGTGGACTCGGTCAGCTCAACTTCGAACCGGTTTGAGGTACAACGATTCGTCTCGACTTTTCATCGTGTACGCAGTGTGTTTGCAGGTAACCAGCTGATCTGAAGAAACGGTCTACAACAACTACTATAGTGGTTCGTTGTCGTTGACGGCTGTTTAGTAACCAACCAACTCGAGCTCGAAATCGAACTGGTAAATCTTTGCGGACACTTAAAGCGATCGTTTTTATTGAAATATTCAAGTTCTCGGCGAAATATTGCGGATATATAAAAATGAAAAACGTTTTGGATGTCATGTCGTTACAGCAACACGTGGAGACGAACAAAACACAAAATATGAAGCCAATTGATTATCGGTGAGTGTTCACAACTATAATTTTGGGTTCAACTGCTCTAAACACGATTCCATTTTGTTGTTCAGTAAATCCACGAAACCCGGCCTCGTCCCGCTCTTTATTTTTGAGTGTGCAGCGAAACTAAGGATGAAGCCACTAACAGCCGCGTGCGCCGCCATTATCTACCATCGCTTCTTAAGAGAGGTCAATCCAAGCGACTACGATGAATTCGTGAGTGTCACGTTGTTCTCCATCAGTTGCACAAATTTACTATTTGTGTTTATGTACAGCTGATAGCCGCAGCCTCGCTTTATTTATCTGGCAAAATCAAAGAAGACGACGGTGTCAAAATTCGCGATGTTATCAACGTGGCATACATTACAATAAATCGTGGAAGTACTCCATTGGATTTGAACGACGATTACTGGGCAATGCGCGATGCCATCGTCCAGGCGGAGTTACTGATAACACGCACTCTCAGTTTTGATCTCAACGTCGATTTAGCACACAAGGTAAGGATCTAATTTTTTGGCGCCACAGATCAATTTCATCAATGCGCTTTCTCTTTCGACGCCCACGCAGTATTTACTGTACTATATGAAGACACTACAGGATTGGGTGAGCGCGGACCTGTGGACCTCAGTGCCAATCGCCAAGACAGCCGCCTCGTACTTACAGGACTTTCACCACAGCCCGAAAATACTTAAATATAAACCCACCCACGTGGCTATAGCTTGTCTATCTCTGGCACTGCAAACATATGGTGTGCAGGTGCCGTTGACCGACGAGTCGGACGAGGCATCCATGTGGTATAAGCCGCTTGTTAAGGACTTTACGCGGGACAAACAATGGGAGATTATCGAGGATGTCATTGAAGTATACAAACATGAGGTCACACTGAAGGCTACCTGAACTTTCCGAGCCAGTAACCCATGTTGGCTATCAACAATTGGCTATTCTGGACCAAAACTCGCCATTCCCATATGTTTTATTTATTTGCACTCATAACCAAAATCCATTCTTTAAAGAACTTTGGCTGCTCACTGAATGATTCAATAATAACATCAGATGACTTTAATGTCGATGCTTATGCTTATGTTTATCCGATCGGTGGCGACCTGGCGATATACTGGAGCGTCGATTTGAGCGGGAGCTGTACGATGATGTGGCTGGTGATGGAGATCTACGGCTGGATCTCTCCGAATACCGCCTAGGCGAGTCCGATTGACTGCGTGAGCGATTTCGCTTGGCAGACCTCGAACTGCGGCTGCTCTCACCTCCGCTTAAAGGTGAATGCGATCGTTTGCGACTGCTCCGGGGATTTGGGCTGGACCGGGAGCTGCTACTGTAGTGGCCATGTCTGGCATCTGGACTCTCACTGCGTTGTGAACTCTTCGACTTTGACTTCATGTACCTTAATGGCGAGTCCACTGAATCCGTGGGAGAACTCTATAGATAAGGATATTTGTGTTTAGTTAGCTCATAGAGTATAAGAGAAGAGTGTTCTTTGGTGGCTTACCCGTTTGAGCAAGCGTTTTCTGTAATACGCCACTTGCTCAGACAAAGTCCAGCCAGGCTCTAGACGCCTCTTCCCAGACTCTAATTCGTCCTGATATTGAACAACTTTTACCTCAATTTCACGCAATCTCTGACGACTCGGGTCGCTGTACTTCTGCGAATTATCATCCTCGCTGTCCTCATCCGAACTGTAGAACTTCGGAGGATCTGGTGGATCTAGGGTGTCCCATTTACTAGTGGTTATAGCTTGAGCCTCAACTTGCTGTGGATCAACCGTCTCCCACTTGGAAGGTATAAAACCAGGCATTTTTGGCCGCGTCTTCGACTCAATTGGTTTTTGTACTTGATCCAGTGGCACGCCATCCAAGTCCTCATCCACTGGAAGTAAATTGCAATATAAATATATTGCAGCCCAAACTATTTTGTACAAGAACTTACATGGAACTCCATCGATTTCATCATGATATTGCTCTCGCTTCGGCGTATCGCGTTGTTGAGCAGACACCGTTGATTCCGGTAAAACGAGCTTTAGAGCGCTCTTTAGCAGTGCAGCACCGTCAAGAGGCACTCCATCCAAGTCTTCATCGTCCTTCTCTTCACCTGAGAGTGGCGCGCCGTCAATATCTTCATCCAAAGCCTCCTCCGAACGCGACTCTTCAGGGTGAGCTGGCGAGTTTGGCTAAAATGTATGCCAATGATTAATTTGACCACTAAAGTTTTGAATATAGGCATACCTGCCGACCCAAGAATATAGCTGTCAATTGAGATAAGAAATCCTTTGGGTAAATAGTCCACTCTTCCCAGGTTCGTATGACATTGCATACCCTTGTCTTGAAGCCCTCTGCCTTCAAACGACTTTCAATAGCCACATAATATATGTGAAGACTCTCAAAAATGTCCAGCAACTGTTTTTCCACACTGTAAATAAGTCATTAAATATCATCAAACGAGAAACTATTTCATTCTCAACAACTTACGATTTACGAAAGAATGAGGCATTTGATACCTTCACTGTGCAATTGTGCAGTATATCAGAAATTAGATATAGACGGGCTATCTTCTTCGGGGCCAACGTCTTCGGGTTTGCCAACGACTCGGCAATACACTCACAAATTTCGTCGGCAGCATCTGCATGTTCAATGCAAAATATCATAGCATCTCCAATTCGTGCGCGTTCCGGTGTTAAATGACGTATCAGATCTTCCAGACGATCGCGTTGCCTTTGGAAGAATATTTCTTAGATACACAATAATTAAAAATTAATTGATTTGGTATTTACGCATTTGATAAAGCGCCTTTGTGTACGACCGGAGCGTCTGGATCGATAACTAGCTCATCCGGCATTCCTTGCGTATAGAAATTGGCCACAGGTGGCTTCCAGACAGGACCATCTTTGAACATACGAAACTGCTGCTCCCGCCATTCACTTGGCGTATCGCCCTGCAGCAGTGAGAACAGCTTCCACCGGTAATATATATGAGCCGGGCTCTCATTGTCGAAGAGAAACGAAAAAAGCGGATTCTCCATTTCTCTGCTCATGATCAGTGCTTCAAACATAGGTCCTTCGCGTATAACAAACTCGATCATGCGATGTATTATATTCAGAACAGATCTAAATTGGAAGAGATGGAATTATCATTGAAGTACTTGGCTGTATCATTGGCTTGGAAGCATACTTTTCAGTGGGAATAAAGACTTTCACAACGCATTTGCTCAAGATCTACAAGTTAAATAAGTATTGGATATTACATTAGAGATATTGGATGTGGAGAGTGTGATGTGCCTTACCCTTTCCATATTCTCTTTATCCTCGACATTGTCATAGTCTTTGTAGTTTTTCTTGGGCAATGTATTTGCCTCACTTGGAGGTGGCTGAGCATTAAAAGGCAAACCCGATGGTGGCGGTGGTAATGTCAGCTCCAGTAACGCTTGCGGAGCAAAGATTGGAGTGTTCATAATAGGTACTGTTTTGCCCCAACCTAAACGCATTTCATAGCCCATAACGTAACGGCCGTTTAGAGTGCGCAGCGCTCGCTCAGCGTCCTTACGGCTCATGTATGCCACAAATCCACAATTTCGCCCACGTTGTTTCTCCTCTTCAGAGCGTGGCCACATGATCTTGATGCTAGCCAATGGACCATACCGTCCAAAAATTTCCATTAATTGCTGCTCCGAGATTTTAGGATTAAGATTGCCCAAATACAAATTCGTTGTATTCGGATCGCCTGTGTCAAAGGAACCACCCGCATCTCGTGAACTTGACGACTGTTGTGAACCGCTCGTGGTGTGCTGCTGCTGTTGTGGCTGTGAGATTGGAGCACTTGCAACTGCCATGTGCTTGTACTTGTGCCGCTCTTCGCGTTCCTCTTGTATTCTAAAAAGGGAAATTTTAAAACATGCAACTTGAAACTTGAATGCCATCTTACTGTCTCAATTCCTCTTTGAAAAGTTCCAAATTGCTCTTTTTCTTCGCTTGATTCTTCTTTTTGAGAGGCGTTGAATCCTTTTTAAGATCCGACGCCAGCAACTTAGCATAGTCTTGCGCTTTTTCGGACGCGCTCTTTTCTACAAGCTTTGAGCCGGGCTTATACAATTTGCCCTTTTCACTTTTGTCTTCACGTCGAGAACCTGCATCATATGTTCCCGCTTTTACCCATACTTTTGACGAGGCTGTTGGAGCTTCTTGAAAAGTTTCAACAAACTCTTTGAACGCCTGTGCGAAACGTAATAATTGCAATATGGTATAAATGGAATCTATTTTTTACTCACATGAGCGGCAGCGGCTTCATCTTCCTTTTTCTTCTGTTCTTCTAATTCTTTTTTGGACTGTAACAAATTGATATTTATATACGGAGGGGAGCAAGGTTGCCGGAAAACTTACCAATTGCCGCTTGGAAAATGTGCCAACAGTAAAAGCCTCAAGCTTTTTCTCACTAATACGCTAAAGAAAGAAACGATGAGTTTATGGGTAATGCATTATAATTATGCCAGCTTTACCTTCATTTTTTACTATCTATTCTACTGCTTTTGATTTGCAAATTCATATATATTTTTTCGTAGATCAAGCAACATTGTTTCTAAATGTTTATCGATAATTTTTGTGGCATGCCATACAACCATTTTTCAAGCATACTATCATACATAAACGGATAGTTGGATGCATGAAATAAATTTAAGCTATCGATAAATGTATATGAAACCAACATCCCTAATCAGAATTAACTAAATACATTTTGTACAACAAATTAGACTGTGCTCACTAACTGGCAGTCCCCGCGGAGATTTTTCCATCGCTTGGCGCTAGGTAAAAAGCCTTCAAGCAAGCTGTGAAAATGGAACCACAAATTTGTCGGCTTTGCTTGCGCGGTTGTGGTTCCCAGATGTGCCTCCAAATCTTTAGCAACGAAACAGGTGATGCAGGTGGCGAAGGTAACGGGCCTAATGTTGCAGAAGTCCTACGCCAACACTTTTGGTTCGAGGTAAGTCAATTAGCTAATAAAAATCGATTCAGTTTTTAAATCCTTTGCTGTTTGCAGCTATTACCAAACGATGCAATATCGAAAGTTGTGTGCAATATGTGCTGGACGCAGGTTTCTGAGTTTCATCAATTCTATATATCCATACAAGAAGCTCAGCTGATATTAGCTAATGCCCCTAAGTTCAAACAGGACCCAGAGCCGGATTTGTTAAACTCTTCATGGCCAGAGGAGGTCATGATGCCGGCTGAGGAACTCACTGTGGAAGGGGACACCAATAACGATTGCACAAGCACACAGGTTAACATAAATCCTTTAGATGAATTGGATCTGGAGATGTCGACTTATGCCAGCATGAGTCCAGATAGGAAGCCAGTTATTAAACTTGAGAGACTAACGCCCGATGAATTCATGAGCCAATTAGACGATGTTGATATTATTGTTACACGAAGTGGCCGAACGCGAAAACGTGATACCGAACCCATCGACAAGGTCAGGGGAACCAAAGAGAAAAAGCCAATTCAGCCGAAAGGCCATGAAAAGCGTAAATACGACGCCAAGAGGACATTCAGGAAGCAGCAATGGCCACCGTTTTGCAAGGAGGATGAAGATCTAATCAAACGTTATGTAGTAATGGGCTGCGACCTGTGCATTTTTCTGGCTGATGATTTCGACGGAATTCGCGATCATTTTAAAGACAAACACCCAAACGAACGACCATACGTCAAGTGCTGCGGTCGAAAGTTGAACAAACGTTGTCTAATTGTTGAGCATGCGAGACGTCACGAGAATCCTGAATACATAAAGTAAGTGTATAGAGAACTATGTAATAGATTCCTCTAATATTTTAATTTGAATCTTGTAGATGTAATGATTGCGGAAAGGTGTTTGCCAATTCAAGCGTTTTGCGTGCCCACTGGCTTGTACATCACGTGCCAGATGAAGAATGCGATTTTCAGTGCGACGAATGTGGTAAACGTTTTTCACGTCGAAATCTTCTGGAACTACACAAAGGTTCGCATGTGCCAGCCAGTGAGCGGAAGTTCGTGTGTCCTGAATGCCCAAAGCACAATGCGTACGTACTTAACTTAATAGTATTGTCAGAAATTTGATAACATTTGCTACTCCCTGACAGTTTCGCCACCGAATATCACATGCAAGTACACATAAGCATGCAGCACCGCAAGGCGGCAAATGTATGCCATGTATGTGGTAAGGAAATCAAGGATAAGGCTGTTTTCGAGAAGCACGTTCGCTTGCATTTTGAGGAGAGCGGGCCGCGCATTAAATGTCCTCGACCCGACTGTGAGAGCTGGCTGAAGGATGAGGATAATCTCAAGCAGCATTTGAGACGCCACAATGATGAGGGAAAATCCTTCATTTGCTCAGAGTGTGGCAAGAGCTGCAAGAACTCGCGTGCACTCATAGGACATAAGCGTTATTCGCATTCTAACACAATCTACACCTGCGAGCAGTGCGGCAAAACCTTCAAGAAAGATATTAGCCTTAAGGTATGTAATAGAAAGGTGAAAAATTATCGTACCGCTGAACGTATTTCTAAATTACAGGAGCATATGGCTCAGCACACGGGCGAACCACTCTATAAATGCCCGTTTTGTCCACGGACATTCAACTCTAATGCGAATATGCATTCGCATAAGAAGCGAATGCATCCAAATGAATGGGATCACTGGCGTAAAACTAAAACTGGCAGCTCACAAAAGGTGCTGCCCAGTGCCCAGGTGTCGCAAATGCTTCGGGAAGATACAGACGCTTTCACTATCCCAAACATTTCGAACCTATTTTAGGAGAGTCTACTTAACTATTAAAACTCTAATGTACATATACTTCTTCTGAGTGTATAAATATGTTGATGTACATATGAATGATAACAGAACCAATGATTACGAATGTAATAAAACAAAATAGTTAAAACCAAACTCAAAATTCGTTTATGTTTAGCAAATTTGTTGATAACAATGGTTTAAAAATTCAGTGATATCGATTAGTTGAATAAACATATCGATAGGTCCTGACCAGGTGTTTCTGACGTAGGTTAGCTGGACAGACTAACAATCGAACTATCGTGTGTAATCCAATATTGCTGGTAACTCTTGACCCAAACAGCTACGTCAACAATATTAAAATGGATGTAAGTTGGTTATATTCTTTGGTATAATTTAATTATACATGGCTACTTTTCAATTGTTTTGACAACATATGCTGAAGTGGTTTCCCTAATATGAGTTGTGTTTGTAGGAATCGGAGATACCAATTGATATTCACACGTTGAAACTCCAGGACTGGCTCGTTAGCAGACGTATTGTGTCGAAGAACGTACAGGCTCCAATTAAGGATATACATTCCAAAATCAGCAATGCCTTGCAAGATATGCCTGCAAATGATCAGTTGATAAAGCTGCTTTCTGGTTCCAGTCGGTATCCCCATATTGATCAAATCAATTTCTTTAAAAATTAACAATATTCCGTCTACTACAGATATAAATTATTTGCATGTGAAGGAAATCATTGAAATACTCAAGCAAACCGAAAAGGACACTCGAAGCGTCTTCGGCACCTATGGTAGTCAGCGTATGAAGGATTGGCAGGAAATCTGTCGGCTATACGAAAAAAACGCCACGTACCTTGCAGAGACCGCCCAAATATTTGTGCGCAATGTGAACTATGAGATTCCTGGAATACGAAAGCAAATGCTCAAGCTAGAGCAGCAAACGGATGAGTGTTTGAAGCGGGCCCATGATCTAAACAAACCGGAAGCTCAATTGCTCGCTGAGCACGCGGCCTTACTAGAGCAGCTGGGTATTAAGGGTGAAAACCTTCAGACCGAATTTATTGAAGTGCTTGCGGGTCTGCCGGAACTATATGCTAAGTCGTTAGAGGGAATTGCTAGACTTCAGGACGGAATTGATTTGTACGCTGAAGTTAGTGGACAACACCAATGTCTGCCCATATTACGGCATTTGGTGGAGCATGGAAACACCACGGTCTATCAGTACATCCACAAAGAGGCTCCTCTTGCTGTTGAGGAGCCCGAGTTGCGGATAAACGTTAGAAGTTCTGCTTCGACCAAAGAAAACGAAGGGAATGAAATTGATTTTGGCACCGACGACAATGGTGGCACATCATCGACAGTGTCTGCGGAGATTATTGACTACGGCGACTTCCAGGAAAACGATGGCGGAAGCATAGATTGGGGTATCGAAAGTGCTCCCACAGATGCTGTGGAAATCAACTTTGACATACCCGTCGAGGAATACGGCATCGTAGTCGAAGGCACCGGCATGGACGGAGGCACGGCCAAAGGTCTGCTCATTTTTCTTTTTTTTTTTTTCAATTTATCATTAGACCGTAAATATCTGTAAATCTGCAGGGGATCAAGCGTACACGCTACTAGACTCACCCAACTATCGAGATCGTTTTATGGATGAGATTTACGAGCTGGAGGCCTTTCTGCGTATGCGTCTCTATGAGCTGAATCATTTGGAATCGTCCAGCAACATCATGTTCTCTCTGATGGACAACATTTCGACGCACGACGTCGAGAGCATTGGAAAATTATTATCGGCAGTTGAAAAGATCATTCGCCAGGTCTCAGACGAGCAGACGCGTCACCTCTTCCAGTTGAAGCATTCCCCCAAATACGCCGATCTGCTTACCGCCAAGCTGCAACAGATGACGAAGGCTGTGGACAAACTGCGCAATACCCGGGAAGCGCTGAAGAAGCGTGCCGTTAAGTTGCGTGAGGAGCGGCAAAAATTGAATCCTGTGCTGGAAGAGTTAATTGCGCAGACGCGCACGCTGCAGTCCTTCATAGAGAATGACATTTCCAAGCGCTATAAGAATCGCGTTGTCAATCTGATGGGCGGCGTTAATTAAGTATATTGTACAGAAGTATGTAACTAAATTATCTTCGGGTGTTATGTGCAAATAAATTGTTGAGGATAATCATTTTATAAATCTTGCTTTAGTACAGATTTTCAATTCATTCGTTATGACTACTTTTTTTAAAAGAATTTTATTTATTTTTATTTTGCTATTTTTATTAAATATACAAATTTTGTTTATATTTTTTTTTGTGTGTATTTTAATTGTTTTTTTGTTTTTGTTGCTGTTTGCTTTTTTTTCTTTTTATTTTTTGCTTATATTTGTATCCAGAATACAAATCTAATTTAATGTAGTTGCTGTTGGTTGCTTTTTGTTCATAAAAGTAGCCTTACTTACTTGTAACGTTTTAAACTTTCACTTACGCAATGTTTCTTAACTCAATCGCATACACAATTTCTTTGTAAACAAGAACAAGGTTATAACTAAATACAATTAACTTACGAGAGAGGGGAGTGGAGTGGAGTGGTGTGGAGTCGGGTCGAGTAGAGCTCCAGAACGGGTTTAAGGAAAATTACATACATACCGATTAAAACATGTTTTAGTTGCATTTTGGAAGCGTAGGCAGAAGTGGAAGGAGATTTGAGTAACCGCATCATGCGGGACGCGGGCAGGTGGCTTACACCAAGAGACAAATAAGAGAGAGGGGAAGGGGACGGGGGGTGGGGGCGGTCTGATTTATATTAATAATTACACAAGTTTTGGGTGTAAAAAGCCACAAAATGGATGTACATACACGATACCAACTAGGCTTAGGTACTAATCTAACAAAAAATTGTGGGCTCCATCGGCATGTAGATAAAATCAA
>JABVZX010000001.1:10445599-10455885 GCA_020883565.1 Drosophila pachea
TATTAAAAAATACAATACGAAAACTGTCGCGAGGGCGGCACAACGGGAATGGCAAGCGTCGTGGGGGGGGGGGGGGGGGTGCAGCGCGAATCTGGCCCGAATGTGGCTCGCATTCGCCTCAGATGTGGATAAGTGTAAGGACACACAAGGACAGGCGGTGCGCGCATATTCATCGCCTGGCGTAGGTCGAATTTAATAAAAGTCCCATCTCTCAGGCCAGCGAGGCTGCTGCCGAGGGTACGGCGTGTGGGCTGGTGGGCTGCGGGGGCTGGGGGTGGCTTCTGGCCTGCCGGTTTGTTGTTGTCGAGGATTTCGCCACGCTTCTGGTTGGCTGAGTGATTTTTTTCTTCTTCTTCTTCTTCGGCGTTCGTTTGTTCGTTTTTGTTTTGTTATCGCCCTCTGCTGCGCACAATTGTTTTTGCTGCTTGGGGTTTCCTTTATTTGGATGATGAAGAATTTATTTGAAAATTAAGAAGACAAATTATTTAATTTCGACTTTATGAGCTTTTACTGGCAACCCTCAGAGAGCTCAATTGCCATCCCCTCTCTATCCCTTTCCGGCCAACCCGAAGCAAGTGCTTTAATCTGCTCCAAGTAATAGTCGAGTATACTCGGACCGCGAACTTTCGGGCGAGAAGAAGGGTTCCGCCGGCAATGGGCGGCGACGGCCATTTTGTGCCATTTGATAGGGCCAAGAGTTGGACGCGTTTTGCATTTTATGCCCGTTCTTGGTAATAAACACGCAGCGAACGTGAAAGGGAACGCGAACGGGAACGCGCCTTTCAAAGGGTTGTGGAGCCTCTTGGACTTGGTCTCCTGGCACGAGCACGTCACAAACTTAATTTCGTTTAGTTTTATGTACATTTCATTAAGCAAAAAATTTCTAGCGTCGCGACAGAGACCACGGGCCACGCCAATGGCTCGAACTGGCGCTGGCGCTGGCGCTGGCGCTGCCACTGGCTCTGACTCCTTGTATACAATGTGTGCCACAATTACGATCCCGGCGACCCCTCGACCCATCGTCCGAGCAGGACTTTCGGCTTCGGCGAAGGGACAATCAAGATAAATAGCAAGCGGAATTTTTATTGCCGAAAGGATACGAATGAAAATAAACAAAAACAAAGCCGAGAACAACGTTAGCTAGTTACAACAACAACAACCACAACAGCAACAAGAACAAGAACAAGAACAGTAGCAACACAAAGAGTTAAACGTGTTGACGTGACTGCGACAATGTCCTCAGTGTGTGCACACAGGACCTTACACTCACATACACACTCACACACAGAGGCGCACTCGTACGGCCAGCTACCCCCGCACACCTTTGTGTGTGGAAAATTGTCAGCGTGTTTTGTATTTTCCAAATTTATTGCCACTTGCAACATTTTGTAGACGGGTAGACCATAGATTATCTCGTCGTTTAGAGCCTAATATGCACCAGAGGCAGCCGCAATATGATTTATCACCAACAAACCGATATATGATCGCCAGAGTGTGTCTGCTAGTAGCTGCCGCTGCCAGCTCCAGCTGCGAAGCGCAACATTTTTAATTACACTTTTTACAAGAAAATTAAATGGCAACATGTCAACGCTAATTAAATTGTTCTTCTTTCCTTTCCTAGTTTATTGTTGTCGTTATCCTGTCTGATGTGTGCGAGTGTACGGCAATGGAAAGGGTTGTAACATATAAAATAGATAGTGCCTTGATGGGGGTCAAGGAAACGCCTTAATTAAAGTTAATGTTGATGAGGACTTCATTTAATACTCGCAACTGCAAAATTAACTGTAACATTTCAATACAGCCAATTCTTATTTAAAATAAATTTCGGTACTACTCGTGAATTGTAAATCTTTGTATATTCAAAGGTTCCGCCAATAAAGTCAAAGCAACTCTAAGGAGAGTCTCGTTGCAACTCTGTGCTTGCCGAATTGCCAATATACGTAAAGAAAGCTTCGTTTTGGTATTTTTCCTTTCTAGCGGTCTGTATTTCTAGAGTGACCATGCGATTTAAATTTCAAATCTTTAAACTTGTTATGAAAGTTAAATTTTCGATGAAGGCATCTTAATTTATTTCTAAAAAGCGCTAAATATAGCATGCAACTCTCATTCATGAATTGCAACTGGCAATGTAAAAAAAATACGAAATTAAATATTTCGATTAAGACGAATTCGCTGTAGTTGAGTTTTTTAGCTGTCTTTAAAAGATTGCCAGCAATGTACCGTTTATTTCACATATTCTTTAGCAGTCTCTGAAAAGAGAAAAGCAAACGTTTATAACAAACGTATATAAAAATTGTACGGTATAAACACAATAATTTTTATTTTATAAAGAATCAATAATCACTAAACAAAACTTTAACACGTTTCATACGCTCTAGTATCTCTGGTCGTATAGCGCACTCCACATTACCTTTGGGCATTATGTACTTTGGAGCCCGTTCATGTGGAGCGATTTCGCTGCAAACGGCCCACTCGCGTGATTCGTTCTCGTACTCTAGGCGGAAGAGCGTAAAAGGAGGTGCAACTCGCATAAACATGCTTAAGACACGATGACGCAAATCTATGTTAGAACCTGTACCCAGTGTTTGGCGGGAATTGTAACAGAATTCGCCGATATCTTGCAATAAATACTGAAGATCGTCTAGCAAGCTGGGCCGGCAGTACGAGAACAGGGCACCCAGCAAGGGACCGTGGACGTTGCACAATCTACCATCAATGCGTAACAGTGCCTGCTGGTACGGAGAGCCCACGGATAGGCTGTTAATGTGGTACTTGGTAATCTGGGCAGTAGTTAACGAGTTGAAGGACATATACCGCTCGAGACACCGGAAAATTATGCGCTTTCCTCTTTCTGCTGGCCTTCGAGAAGCTCTATTATTCTTATCACTATCGTTATCGTTAATACTATTACTAACCTCTTTATCGCTTAACCTTTGCTGAGTACCGTGCGTCGCATCCATTATACGCTGCAATTGCGACGACTCCATCAATGTATTGTCAGTGGAGAGTGCCTGGGAAAGAGTAATCGTGCGTTGTTTAACGGGAGTCGGCCTCGACTCAACCGGTTGATTGTATCCCGAAAATTCCTCATCTCCTGCTATCGTTTGCTTATTCAAATGGGCTGCAATGCCTTGCGGCTCGATTCGGACCATAGCTGTCAATGGCAGTGGTCGAAATTCGTGTCGTACCTGCGGCACATTGTCAGCCATCAGGCGGGTCTTTTTACGAACTATCCCTGATGGTATGACCTTTCGCTTTTTGGCAACACTGACCACCTCTTCCTCTACTGGATCTGTCATCGCATCGACTGGCTCTGCCACGACTGTCTCTGTTACGTTTGGCTCTGTCACGACTGACTCTGCCATGGCTGGCTCTGCAATAACTATCTCTGCGCCGACTGAATGTATTTGATTTTCTTCCAGCATATTGCACTGCAGCATATTCTCCTGAGGCATCTCGATTTCATCTGTTGCGCGCAGCGCTTCCGCTAACGCAATCTGAAAGGAATCACCAGACGCCGGTCTGGCTGCTGTATGCATAGTACTCTCGCCGCTTGAAGGATAATTGAAGCAAGCAAGCTCGGGTTCCCGTTGTTCCTCTTCGACAAGATTGATGACTTCTTCGTCGCTGGGTATAGTATCGCAAATGAAGATTCCGCTATTGCTGCTACTATCCAAAATCGAGAACCGCATCATGTTGAGGAACTTGATAGGCTCCTGCTTAATATTAATTACATTTTCTGTAACCACAGAGGAGCTCGCGTTGAGTGGATCATTTTGGCATTCCGCCACTTGCGTGGCAGGACAAGCATTATTAGTGTCCACAAATGATATGGCACTTAGACGATCATCAAGTTGTGTGGATGGGCAATCCTGCGATGCCGTTGATGCTACAAGAGATATGAATATATGAACATATTCAATAGCCTGGTCCTTGGGGAATATTAATCAAACCTACATGCGTTAACATTCAAGTCCGTATTGGTGTTCATTTCAATTGTTGGTGCAGCTATTGTGTTGTTGGATTCTGTCTCCTGTTCCTCCGAGCTCTGTAGGACAACAGTCTCAGATGCGTTACGCAGCGCTATCATGCAGGGAGGCACTAATATGATAAGCTTATTTTCAATACTGGCATACGACCGTTTTCGAAGGTCATTTACACTTACGTGAGGCCTGTGGTATTGGCTGCTGTACTATCGGATCGTCTGGACAGTCGAACCAAAGGGCTGATGCGTCCGTAATTCGAGGCACCTCAAGTAGCCAGCGATCCTCCAACCAGCACTGCATATAAAACTTTTCCGCCGCTTCGTATAACACATGTCGGAGTTGCTGACCCGTGCGCATAAGGTAGTTCCGCTGAACTATGTCATTGAAGTTTGTTAGGCTTACCAATTCCTCGGCACTCAGAATTTTCGGTGATATATCAGACAGGTCTAGCTTGTCCAATTTAATGCCCTTGAGCTGCAACAGCTTTGGCAGCATTTTCAGTTTCACATAAAAGTTAACCGGCCAATTGCCTCTGATTATCACATAGAGATAACACAATAACAATATATTTTCGTCGTCATATAGCGCAGAGCCTCCAGATATGGATGTAAAACTTTTGAACTCGCTAAGGTTCAGGTACGACAGCATGCGCCAAATGACCCGCTTAAGGCCATCACTAGTGCTCAGCAAGTACATAAGTGTGTGCTCCTATTCAAGAGAAGATATTACTATTAAATGCATAGCTGAATGAGTTAATGCTGCGGATTGGCTTACCCTATCGGTAGGTCGAAAGAATAGTTGGAATGCCGCCAACGCGCTAGTCGGGATCATCACCCTAGCATCCATGCCGCTTGGACAATTATTCGTGTCTTTTAATACTTCATTGCTCAGAGTAATTTCTACCATCTCCTCATTCCTGCTCGAATCATTTTTTTGCATAGATTCATCTGTCGCTATCCCTGAAGTGCATCCACCAGCTGCCATTGGATCTTCCTGTACAACAGGATCAGGCGTGCTTTCGCTGCTTGCCACAGTCTGGTTTTCAGTTGACCTTACATTATCGGACTGA
Source organism: Drosophila pachea (assembly GCA_020883565.1). Taxonomy (NCBI): domain Eukaryota; kingdom Metazoa; phylum Arthropoda; class Insecta; order Diptera; family Drosophilidae; genus Drosophila; species Drosophila pachea. The sequence continues at coordinate 10,450,655 of JABVZX010000001.1, forward strand.
ATGTTTGGTACTTCTGAGTGGACTTCTTGACTCTTTGGAGCTGTAGCTTCTATTGATGGAGGCTCTATCACGTCACTCTCCGAGACTGGTGCCGTAGGCTCCTCATTAGTTGGCTTTCGGATGAAATGCAGCTCTAACAATTCGCGCTTCTTCGGGCACTTCGTACGGAGAGCGATATAAGACTTCAGATTCTGCGGGATAGCGTACTTTACCACATTTGACTTCTCCAAGCTAGAGATCAGAAGAAGAAAAGTTCCAATTATTGCATCAAAAGACGACGTCTCTGACTAATGATCGAACTCACCTGGCAAGCTCTGCCTTTCGGCTCGCATAAATCGCCTCGATACTTAGAACGCAATCTTGGCTGTCAGATTCTGACGACTGCGAATCCGGTGGTATTTGCAGCAATTTGTCTTTGAGGAGCGTTGGACAGTGTTTAATGTTGTATTTATATCTTTCGCGTATTTTGGGATTCTCGTAGAAAGCGCGGAAGTAAGCCATTTTGCAGTCATTAGCGGTACAATTGGCATATTGAGCTTCACGTTGCATTTGAGGCACGATCTCATCAAGGTTTATTAGGTTCGAGAATATATTAAACGAGACAGGATACTGAACTTGCCGGGTAGGTTGTCTCTTCCGCACTGGCGGCACCATCTTTTCGAGTAGCTCAAACCGGGGAAAACCTTGATCCTCCGAGGTTTGTCTTGTACGAGGTTCTGACACTGGCTCTGCCTCCTTCTCTTGCACTGACGTCCGCCGCGGATCGACTTCGTCTTGCGTTGGCTTTTCATGCGCCTGGTCAGATTGGGATAACAACTGTTGATGATCAGTCTTTGGCTCAGCCTCTGGTAATGATTTAAGCTCTGATGCTGGATCTGGGCCCTTTGTTACGTCGTTCTTCAACGACGACCGACTATGCGGAGCCGACTGTCGAATCTTAGAAGTGTTGGGACGCACGGGCGGTTTAATTCCCTTACATGACACAGCTTTTTCCAACAGTTTCTTGCGCAGCTCGGGTGGTGCGGCATCAAAGTTATATTTGCACATTGAACGTATACGACTATCTATATAAAATGAGTTATAGAAGCGCCGCAGTAGTACCATCTCACTACGCTTATCACGCAATATTTTCTCCGCTCTCTCCTTATTTTTGGCGTAGCAATGCGCTAACTGAACTCGTACAGAGTCATAGTTAATGTAACGCTTGAAAGTCTCCAACGAAACTGGAAACTTGTAAGCGAAGCCGTCCACAATTTGCAGAATCTCTTCGCTTTGCACGTTATTCTTGTCCCCCTGATCCGTGTTGCAATTTATATCACATACAACCGACGACTCTACGCGTTCTGGATGTTTCTCTGAGTTTTGTGGCTCCTTAGCTTTATTGGTATTGGCCATTTGGAGGAGCATCTCACGAGCTTTGGACGGGCATGGTTTGATTTGAAAAGGAAACCTTTCCCGTATTTGTGGTTCAGTATAGAATTGAATAAAGTATTCCATGGCGCAGTCATCTTCAGATTTATCTTTATACTCCTCGCACTTCAGCATTTGCTGCACAATCTCATCCAAATTTAAGATGTAACGTTTGAATTGTTTAAATGTTACGGGCAGTTCAGCATTATTTTCCTTTTCTTTAGTTTTTTCCAAGTGCTGAGCAAATACCGCTTTCGCCTCAGCCATCACCTTCCGAGCAGAATCATCCAGGGGCACAGCATATTCTAATAGCTTTCGCATTACCTCTGCACTGACATTCTCAAATCGATATTCATACTTTTCGCGAGTTATCGGACGCACGTAGAACGAATGATAATATTTTTTCATCATCTTTTGGCAATGTGGATTCCAGGGATCGGCAATCATAGCCTCAATCTGGGATTCGTCATGGATGGTGTCGCTCAGAAGTAACTTAAAGACCATTTTGCAGTCGAGACAGCGAGTAAATGTTACAAATGACACGGGGAACCTATAGCTGCCAGCACTGTACGAAAAATGAGTATTCGAGCATAACCATAGCATAAGTGGATATATTATTGCCATACCTGCCGAGATCCTCCACAACGTCTAATTCACAGTCTTCTAATTTTATTGTGTGTTCTTCGCTCTTGTCGCTATTCACGGATGCTTCCCGTAATTATTTAATTAGAATATAAATATATCCATGCTCACCTGACCGGGGATTCCCTGCTGGGCTGCTCCTCTTGATGATCTGGTTCTTGCGATGTAACCACGACCTCATTGCTCACCACCACACTGTTAAAATGAAATTCTTGATTAATGGTACTCGGTAGCACAAATAATTTAATAAATTTACAATTCTGAGTGATCTTCGTGTAAGTCTTCGACCTCCTGATGTTGGCTAGAGCGCCTCACAGGCTTTGCCAATTGCATCAATTTCTGACGAAGCTCAACTGGAGCCGCATCGAAATGGCATTTGAATTGCTTATGTACTCGCTCATCAGTGTAATATAAGTGGTAAAAGCGCTTCATTAACTGCTCATCAGTTGGCCGATCGCCCTGCTCGACACGCTGTTGTGTAAATGCCTTGATCAGCTGCGCTTTAAGTTCTTCGTAGTTGACGTATCGCACAAAGGTAGCATAACTGACCAGAAACTCGTACTTTGTGCCCGAAATAATAACCAGTTTGCGTTCGTTAGCAAGTGGGCCAGTAATGTTGGGAGTAGTCATAACTGATGAAATATCTTTATCTGGCAAACTTAACAATTTTTCGCGTATTCTTGCCGGGCATGGTTTCAGCTCGAAGTGATACTGTTGACGTATAAGTGGATCGGTGTAGAATCTATTGTAATACTCTAGTGCGCAGTCCTCTCGAGTTGTACCCTTGTAGTCCTCCAATTTCTGCATCTGATCGACAATTTCATCAAGGTTTCTGATGTATTTCTTAAATGTATTGAAGCTAACTCGTAACGTGTCGTGGCCTCTATTTGCAGGGTTAAGGTTCTCCAAATTCTCATATCTGAAAGGTATTGGTACTCAGTGAATTGTGCTAAATGATCGAAGGCTCGAACTTATCCTTACTCATTACAGTCCTCTACGAGCTCTGCTAGTTCAGCTAAATCTTTATGGATTTCTGCCTCGTTGGAGTCCACGTTGTTATTCATATGCTGCGCCTGTGAACTCATTTCCAATAACATCTTTTTATCCTGCTCGTTGGGCAGAGCAAGTATCCTATTCTTCATAGCGGTGGTACAAGGTTTGAGTTCATAGTAATGTTTTTCGCGAATTTCGGGGTTTAAATAAAAAGCCACGTAATACGCGAGGGCACACTCTTCGAAACCTTTATACGAATATTCCGGCTCGTTGAGCTTCAGGCTCCACACGATATTGTATAAATTTTTTACGTATTTCTCAAACACTCTAAAGCTTACGATAGAAGAATATCTATAATGACAGAGATTGCTATTTCAGTTCATTGCTTTTAATCTAGTTTTTATTTATTATTACTCACCCATCCATCTGCCCAGTAGATGCCTTGCTGGTGGTCACAGTGGTAGTAGCCGTTTTGCTACAAGTAAAGTAATTAGTCGATTGTACATGTAAATGAATTACACGTTTACTTACATCACATCCTTCTCCAGAGTTTGTGCTGCTAATTTATCTACGGGCACGGCGAACTTGAGCAACTGCTTTCTCAGTTCTTCGGGCGCATTGGGGAAATAAGATTTTATCCGTTGATGTTTTCTATAACGGGTGGATGTGTAAAATGAGCTGTAAAACTTTTCAAGAAATTTCTGGCGATTCGCATTGTTTGCTAACAACTCTTCACGTTTCGTCTTATCCTTGGCCTTCTTGCACACAACCTTATTGATTACTAGGTCCTTATCAATGTAACACTTGAAAGTTTTGAACGAAACTGGAAAAATAAATCGTCCTTGACTGCGAAAAATGCATATTAAAAAAGTACAAATACACAAGAAAGCATTACTATGACTTACTTTTTTATTTCGATCTCGCGCTCTTCACCATCTTCATCGCCTTCGCTAACCGACTCTGAAGTCGAAAAATCTTGTAGTAACTTCTGTTTCATTCGCAATGGACACGATCTCAGGGTGTAGGCATATTTTGTACGCACTGAGGGATCTCTGTAGAAGGCATGGTAATACCATTGAGCGCATTCGTCTAATGTTTTATTTAAGCTACCAGGCTCGTTACATTGTATTTGAAATGCTATGTCTGGCAGGTTTTGCACTAATTTCTGAAATTCCTTGAATGTGACTGGAGGAATGCTGGAAGACAAACTGTGAAAACAAACACTATTCAATTGCGTGTTTCCTTTACTTCTTACCTCTTCTCATCTTTTTTCTCCTTTGATAACCAATTACGCATCTGTTCAGATGCACGTATATCAACTTTAAGCTTCCTCTTTTTGCGTACACTCGTCATTATGTGGAAAACATCAGAAATCAAGCCCAAAATATGTCATCAATGTAAATACGCGCTTATTTCCCTGGACCAAGCTGCTGTATTTCCGTAGAGTGACCAGATTCACGAATATTATTTGAACCAAATTAATGACAAGCTAGGCATTGACTATATTGACCCTAAAATATGGTTCAGGAAGTAATGGATAGATGGCGGTAAATATTTGAGCAATTCAGTAACGTTAGTAAAACGAAATGAAAATCACTTTTTAAATAACTGGAAACCACATTTAACAATTGAAAGCAGCCACCTTTATACTCACTATATACTATATATACGAATACAAAAATGAATTTCTGTTAAATATCATACTTATAACTAATTCACGATAATGAGAAAAAATAATAATACTATCATTATCAATCAGCCTGAGATATATTTTGGGCAGCACTAATCAGGGTGTCGTGGATATCCTTAGCCGACTGTACATGGACGCGTACAGTATTTAGATATGTAGGATATGGAATAGGACCAGCAGGATTGTCTTGCATAAAGTTGTCCATACGCATCGCAGTTACAGCTCCTGGAAGATAGTGCTGGGAAGAGGTCAGCTGTTGCATGCATTGAATCGCTGTCTTAAGGTGCAGCTCTATTTGATCGCAGCACGCGTAAAAATCCTCCAAGTGCTTGTCAAATCGCGGCACATGGCCATGGCCGCCAGTATCCCGTTTCAGGTTATCAGCTAGATTGTTTTGTTGCAGTGTAAAGGCGCTGGAACGTATTGTCAGGAACATAGACTCGCGCAGTGGCCCTAAAAGAGTTTTCACTCTTGATACGTTGTCTAGTTTTTCGGC
>JABVZX010000001.1:10894225-10906378 GCA_020883565.1 Drosophila pachea
CATTTCCATATATAAAGTTTGACCTACCACTGCATCGGGACTGAGCATGTTCAACAGATCCGCGGCCAGATCGCCCTTGAACAATGTATACCATGGTGTGCCTTGAAATGTGTTTCCCGCATTCAGAAATATCGTAGGACCTTGAGCTCGAGCCTCTGCCAACCTGAAAAACTTGGCTGGAAATGCTCAGAGGTAAAAGGCGATGGATGGGGAACTCACGCGGTTGCCACTCGCCCGAAGCCGCCAAAGCACAGGCCCCTGTTGTCGTCCTCCCTGGTGCAGAGTACGTTGTCGCTGTCGATGGGATCGTATCTGGCACGAATGTCATTATTGTGCACAATGGAGAACTTGAAGCCCTGGCCACGCCTCCCCAGCAAAGCCAAGGTAACCAATATCCATCGCACTGTCGACACAGGCTCCATTTGAATAACATTAGAACTGAAACGGCATCAAACTACGAATCATCTCGGAGAACTGATTGAAGCTCAAAAGTCAACTACGAACAGTTGATATGGGAACGGAAAGGTTTACTTCATTCCCTAAGATCCCTTAAGCAAATTTGTCCCCTCGAGAGAAGCATAGATCCCGAAGAAGTATTGATATAGTCCTTTATTTCCATTTAGCTATACTTTCGAATCGCTGTCATTTCACTTATCAACGAATGAATGACATTTGAACTTGGCTTGCTCTTGCCCTTGCCCTTGTAGCCGAGTCGAATGAGGTCCATCGATCCGCTGCATCTGGGTGGAACGTCAGACCGGAGTGAGTTGGCAAATGTAGCAGACAAGCTGCCCTATAAATCATATATAATTGGAGATCAGCTCCTATTCGCATGGAATTTGCGGAGATCCCATGAGCCTGGAGTATGTTTTGGAATTGGCAAGAGTACAGGGTATTCTCGCAGCGTACCTTGCGAAGAAGATTTTTAAAAGCAGCTGCACTTGAGCCTAGCTTAATCTCTTTTTAATCTGAGCATAGTTTTTGCATATGTAATATATTACATATATAAGTACATTTATTTAGTTAGTATATGCTTATGCAATATGTAATTATATATATTGTTTTGATTTATGACTGGATCGATAGAGAATAATACAAAGTCGGGAGATATCAATCATTTTTGTATTGTTAATGGAGAGGGAAGTGAGAAGAGAACTAAATGGATTACCTACATAGTGGCTTTCCGACGGATCTGGCCAGGATTGCTAACTCCTTCCGGGAAAAGCATCCAACTGGACACCTTGCTCTTCCTAGAAGCTAGATCTATGCTCAGCCGCCGCTCTTACCGAGTCCAAATTAGCTCTTGGCCAAGCTGTAAAAGAATAGCCCGTTCCGGCATCAGCCCAGCTGGCGGGCTGAAAGTGAAATTAAGTGCATGGGAATTGCATTATAAATCAGATGATTCACAGAACGGAAGCCGCACGAGTACTTCAGATTTGCGTTTAAAGTTAAAATAAACATTTTACACTTACAATCGAGCTGCACGCGTGCCGCGGACGTATAAATATGTGAAGGCCTGGCCAGTACAAAAGCATTCCAACCACAGCAGCTGGAAGGCGAGAAGATCCTAATCCTCATCGAAGAATCCCCACTCAGGCAATATGAAGGCAATCCTTGTGGCTCTCCTGTCGATCCTGGCTTTCGCCTCTGCTTTGCCGCAGGTTAATCGGGGCTCCATCTATGCGCCCAGTGGGGTAAGTCTGAGCCAATCCAGAGCAGAGTATTCTCATAACTGATGCTCCGGTGACTCCTTGCAGCGCTTCGCCATGACCGTTGGCTGGGCCGCGCCCCCTGTGGACCTGAGTCAACCGATTATTTTGCTGCCAGAGGCCACTCCCATTAGGGAAGCTCCTCAAGAGCCGCCACTAAAGTCAGCTCCAAAAGCGAATTAAATTTAAAGCAGCTGTATTAATTTTAAATTGATTAGTTAAGCTATATTTATGACTGAAGGACACGTGAAAATACTATACCATAACTAATATTTAGAATTTAATTAAATGTATGGAATCGAATTGAAAGAAGCTTAAAGACTGTTATAGTTTTTTAGCCTGAGTTTAGGCCCTAATTAATTATGTAAAGCTCATTTAAATTATGCTAACAGCAATTGAGATAAACGTTCACATGGGAAACCTATTAAATGGAAATGTGGAAAGTTATTTTGGAACAGCCAGAGGCGGATCTGATCTGGGTATGAACTATATCTGAAGTGTGGATATAAATACTGCTTGATCTAGCAATATCTGCTGCCTTTAATCTATACGTATAAGTGCGGATATTGATTGATCTGAGCACCAGAATATATATATACATTTATTCGCGTATATCTGCGCCCTTCTAGCTATATCTGAATCGTAGCTAAGCCAATCCATCTGGCCATATAGCCATCCTTGCTATATACATCCATGCATCTCCCTGTCTCATTCCTACCTACCTTCTTACAGCTTTCTTCAGCTCTTCAACAGATGGAGATCTCCCAGTGCCAATGTGTGTTGCCCGTTATTGGGGCTTCCCCGTGCGAAATGATTTAGCTAAAAGCTGATGGGCTTTTGGGGCCGTGCGTTCTTCCATTTCTGATCCAATTAGTGTACTAAGAAACAAGTTGCTGCTGTTTTCAACTCTGAACAACATATGCACATCTGTATATGTATATATATGATGAGTCCGTGCCTGGCGCTAATTAGTGGCTATAAATCCCAGAAACCTGTCGACAATTCATTTCATCAACGAACAGAAAAAAAAGAATAGACAAATTCGTAAACATCCAGTTTGGCTTGAAAATTAATCGCAATATTTGTGACTTACATATGCAGATCTCCAGCTCGATCGTGAAGTTCTCCGGCCCGATCTAGAGACGATTGCGATCATAGACATCGTATTCATTTAATTTGCATTATAACCTCCGTTCCGTTTGGCTTTATAAGCGCAACGATCAACAGCTGAGCCGCGCATTCCTATTGACGGAGCGGATCAGAAAGGTTATAACAGAGATCTCTACAAATACCTATAGAGCCCTATTTCAGCAGGGATCGCATAGCAGACGCGGCATCTATATACTTCTGTGTGTGTGTGTGTGTGTGTGTGTGTAGTGCTCGTGTGCCAAGTGCAATGTGTCAGAGAATGTGCAGCTTCTACATGAAATAATTAGCATGATTTCTGACTTTATGTAATACCGTTAATTGCGTAATCTCCGACAATCAATTAAACAATATAATGAGCACTTGCCGCCAATCGCCTTGATCTTAGCTGTGCTGCAAGGTTTTCTGGTTTCCAAGTGAAAATTAAATACGTTAAGCAGCAACTGCCGCAACAAAAAAAAAAAAAAAAAAAAAAAGGAATTAAAAATAAACACATTTGCGGAGATTTACGGTTAATAACGATTTGATAATAAAGACGAAACTGGCCAAACTTGAATACAAGCCTTTGAAAAATGCAAATACATATTCAATTGCTTTTTGAGTTACTGCTCAGCTGAGCATCTGTTCGAGATCTGCGGAAACTCGTAAAGCATTGAGAGGATTTTCCAAAATGAAGATATTGAGATAGTCTTGATTAATTTCTTGATCGATCTATTCACAGTTCGCAATGAGAGTTCTGTTTGTGTTGGCACTTTTCGTGACCCTGGCCTCCGCCCAGTTTGGTGACTTTGGTAGCCATTTTGGTGGTGACTTGGCCAATAAGTTGCAGCAAGGCGTGCTCAATATAGCCAACCGATTGACCAGACCGCCGGCGCTATCAAATGTCCAAGATTTCGGTGACTTTTTGGTGAGTCATTCAGAGGTCATTCGGTTGTCAACATTCCCACATGTCTATCTGATGCCAGGCACAATCGGGCAAATCCTACATCTCGGCCGCTGATCGCCAACTGCGCGAGGGCATCTTCACGGCGCGCAAGAGCTTGATTGATGCGCGTAATGCAGCTTTCAAGGGAGGCACTTCCACCTATGAGCTGGCTGTGAATGCGTTTGCCGATTTAACGAATGCCGAGTTCCTCAAGCAGCTGACTGGCCTGAAGAAGTCATCGTCGGGCGAGTAAGTTGAATGTCAGGTCTTGGGTAAAAACTAATTATGAGCTCATCTTTTATGCAATGTGGTGTCTGGATTGCAGGCAGAGTGCACGGGCCCATCGTCTGACACCTCAGCTGGCCAGGGATGTCAAGCTGCCCGATTCGTTTGATTGGCGTGAAAAGGGCGGCGTTACGCCCGTCAAGTTCCAGGGCGATTGCGGCTCCTGCTGGTCGTTTGCCGCAACGGGCGCTATCGAGGGTCATGTGTTCCGTAAAACGGGCAAGTTGCCGAATCTGTCGGAACAGAATCTGGTCGATTGTGGCCCTCTTGATCTAGGCTTGGCTGGCTGCGATGGCGGCTTCCAGGAGTACGCATTCAACTTTATCAAAGAGCAGAACGGCATTGCCGTGGGTGAAAAATATCCCTACCTCGATAAGAAGGACACATGCAAATATACAAATGCGCTATCCGGCGCCAAAATCACCGGATTCGCTGCCATTCCGCCCAAAGACGAACAAGCAATGAAAGCGGTGATTGCCACCCAGGGTCCATTGGCCTGCTCTGTGTACGGACTCGAGAGTTTGCTGCTGTACAAGCGTGGCATCTACGCCGATGAGGAGTGCAACAGTGGTGAGCCAAACCACTCCGTTCTGGTCGTTGGGTATGGCAGCGAAAAGGGGCAAGACTATTGGATTGTTAAGAATTCCTGGGACAAGATCTGGGGCGAAGACGGTTACTTCCGTTTACCACGTGGAAAGAACTTCTGCAGTATTGCCTCCGAGTGCAGTTATCCAATTGTTTAATTAAACTTGTTAAAAAATGAAAACATATTTCACTACGAGGAATATAATGTTTAATAATTTTTGAGAACATCAAAATTATTATTGCAATACCTACACTTCTTAAAATGATTAACCAAATGATATACAAATTAAAATTGGCGCCAATTCATGAGGCGAAGATTCCAGGGTGGAAATACTGTTTCGTTTCCAGGGATGGAAAATAAAAATGTTTCCGTCTTACTCTTTCCTACTACTTCTGATGTTGTTTTATGCTACACTGGTGATTTCACTACATAAAACCCGTCTATTGTATTAACTAAGTTGAGATTAATTCAAAATTAGTCAGCCATGAAACAATTATTACGCATCGAAGGTCGCGCGCTGCTTTGAATGTTATTGTTCAGTCAGGGAACTAGTTCCACCCCTCATGTTCTGCTGTTTAGTCAATCGCGAGCAACCCAACACTGCTGGAGTGGGAAAAAAATAAGTAAATAAATATAAATAGTCGCCAGCAGAATTGTTTATTTCGCAACAGTCACAAACAATTAACGTGGCTTAAAATGAGGACGCCATAAATGAAGAAAATTCGGCGTTGATTGGAACGCAAATACCCAATGTTGTTCCTGCAGGTGTGTAGCTACAATTCTGCAATTCTAACACAACAGGCCCCGTGCCCAACCCACTTTTGGGAAAGTGGTGGGCGTTGTCACCCGCCGCGGTCACAAGGCTGCTCTCGTTTGGTTCGCTAACAATCCCATTGTGCGACATTTCTCATTGATAATTACAACGTTCTTTGTGTGAATTTGTATATATGTATGTGTGCGCGATATTGTATGTTTGTGTGTGTTGCTTAATCACCTATCAATTCGATTCCAATTCCTTATTGCAGAAATGTACTCGCTAGTCTAGTGCATTGATATTAATCCAAAGAACCCGCAGGGTCATATGCATTTTACCAATACAAAGCCAACATCTCCAACTAATTATCATACCCTATTGACTAACTGATCAACCCAAAAATGGATGAAGACATTATGAATGCAGTAGAATCTCTTTTCGGCAAAGATGTTAAGATTGTGGACTGCCAGACTTCGTCGTCGGTGCAACAGGAGGAGGTGCTGCTAATAAATGGTGTGCAGGTTAAATTGGATGGATTGCCGGCGGATGATGCTAGTGCAATCAAAAACGCGCTTCTTGATGGTCAGATGCCGGCAGTGGAACACTTGAATCAGCTTCTTTTCCGTGCTGGGCTGGCGCAACAGCCGATTGAGGTGGAAACATCGCTGACCGTCAAATCATCGCTGACCACTACCGAGGAGGTTTTGGTCTCACGTAATGGCCAGGTGCTCGACGAGCGAACCGTCGAAACCAAAGAACATTTCAATCATCAGTCACACCAAAAGGAGATTTGGCAGCCAGTTAGGCAACAGGACGCTCTGGCCCGAGCCACTCCAGAGAATGCACTCAAATATCGAACGAATTCGAATTCGACGTTTTCCTCACAAACAACCACTGATGGGGAAGCGCATAGACCCGACGATCCTTTGGGTCGACAATTGAACCAAACCTTTTCCAATGCGTCAATCTTATCGAGTAGCTCGGTCATAACTGGCTCAGATCAAGTGATTGGCTCCACCTCCAATATGTCGACTGCCACGACAATGGGCGAGAAGAGCTCGAATATTAGTAGCTGTGACTCGGGTCACGATGGTCTCTTCCACAGTGTATCTATGAGCATGCCCTGCACACGAATCAACCCCCGCGATCCGCAAACAGATTCTATGTACTGTGACATTCCCAGCTCGGCAGATGAAGCCGATGCAGTGTCGGGAGCTATGCTGGTAAACCTGTCACCTCGACAATAATTGAATATCAATTATAATTGTCTTGTCTTACAGAGCACGCACTTGCAAATCACAGAACCATGTGATCTGGTCAACGATTGCCAAACTCCGCCAGCTTATGCCAAAGACTTGCCAGCCGCTGGTAATCTGAGCACTCTTGGAATGCTCCTGGTTAGCTGTAGCAACGAGGATGTGCAGTTTGCTTTTTTATTATGTGCGCGTCTGTTTGCACCGATACAAGAACTGCTGTCTCAGCTTATTCATCAGTGCCGCGGACAAGAGGAGAAGCTCCAGCGTATTCTTAATCACTGGCTGCGCATATGTCCAAACGACTTTCGCAACGAGACACTGCTGCAGGAGTTGCGTAAGCAGAGTGCCAACAAAACCGTCTCTGCTTTCCTGGACAGCATAAACGACTCTCTCGCCCAAATGGATGAGAGTCGACGGTCACAGCTGCAGTATATGCTGGTCAAGCAGTCATCCTCCAGCTCCTTGGGACGAAAAAACAGTATTAAATCATTAAAACGCTTCGCCGCAAATGTTTACAAGTCAGACAATATACTGAGCAAGTGCAGCAACGCTTTTGAACTGGCCCATCAGTTGTATGCTATTGAATATGCCTACCTATCGCAAATACGACTTCAGGAATTTGTCGAACTGCTGGCAAGCGGACAGTTCAAGGTGTGCATGTCGCAAACAAAGGCCGGTACTTTGGGCTCTACCTGTACCTCGGGTAAGCAGGCCGAGGTCAGCATTGAAGCTTACGTGCAGTGGTTCAACCAACTGTGCTCCTTGACGGCCACGGAGATTCTAAAGGTTAGTATATGGAAAAAGCTTTGTAAAGAATTTAACTAATGTGGATTGATATTAAATCAATAGCTTGGCAAAAAGTCTCAACGTGTACAGATGGTTGAGTTCTGGATTGAGACAGCTTTAGAATGCTTCAACACAGGAAATTTCAACAGTCTGATGGCCATTTTGACGGCGCTCAATACGACGGCCATAGCACGACTAAAGAAGACTGTAAGCCCTGTCACCGCACGTTATTGCTTGTTAATCAACTCCTTTTTTGTGTTTCGCAGTGGTCGAAGGTGCAGACAACCAAATTTGAAGGCTTGGAACATCAAATGAATCCCAGCTCAGATTTTCAAAACTATCGCTCGGCCCTGAAGGCAGCCATTTGGCGCTCCGAGCGTGAGGCAGCCAACAAAATCGAGCGAGCCATTATACCATTTTTCTCGCTCTTTCTGAAGGACATCTATGCCGTTAACGAGAAGCACGAAACTAGGCAAGTACTTAGACATAGTTCTGAGAACACAAATTATAATATTTTATATCTTAGATTTGCTAACGGATTGTTCAACTTCGAGAAATGCACACTTCTTGGCGAGCAGCTGCGTAACTTCTACAAGTGTCAACAATTAGATTGTCCCTATGAGCAGCTGGCGAATATTGTGGTTTATTTGCAAAAGGCGGAAGTATTCAGTGAGGAGGCTCTTCATAGGGCTTCGTACGAGTGCGAATCTCCAACTGATGTTGGAGAGAAAGACCATTACAAACAGTTGAAAACTGCAAAGTAAAGAACTAAAAACGTAAGACGAAAATATAAAATATTTGGGCGCAATTCGAATCAAGCCTCGCACAAACTTTCATAGAGTTTGTACACACTTTTTGTTGACACTTCCATTTTTTATTTACATTTGCATTTGTATTTGCGTTGCAATAACGATAATAATCTAACACAAAAAATCGCAATCGTATTTGTTAATTTGTACTTAAGTCTATAGGGTACACACTTGCACACGCATAAAACTAAGTGTAAGCGATTAGTTTGGTATCGCAATACGGAGCTCCAATAAATTTACGAACAATTCTCGATAGTCGCATAATATAAATACTGCGAGTTTTAATAAATTAATTGGGCCACTGCTTAGTTATCTCAGTTTTGAGACTTGATTCACTTACGGTTGGTATATAATATTAATTTGAGGCCATTCAAATCGGGGCATTTGGCAACGCTTATTGAAATTTAAAGAAATTAAAAACCAATTTTCTTCTATAAGTAATTTTAATTAACGTATGGTTGAAAACTTCTGGAAATCAACGGTTCCGAAGTCTGTAAAAGGTTTCAGGGGACAGTATTTGCCTTTGCCTCCACCGCCACCACCCCCACAGGGAGTGTGGACGCGTATTTGTCGCATATGAGTATCGCGACCATTCTGATGATTCGATATGACCGCAATTTGAAGCATAAAAGTGCGCAGGGATTTCACGTTGCCATCCTTAATGGGTATTTGGACCCAGCCATTTGGTTCGGTCAGATCGATTACTTGCAATTCCTGAAGATCGTTGAAATTAGTACCCGAACGTATAGAAATACGAGATGGTGTATAACTCTCGTCCAACTTGTAGTCTGTATATATATAAATCTGACTTATCGTAGTGCGCTTATGGAATTGAATATTGACCAAATGTGGAAGTTGCCCATCGGATTGCCAATAAGTGTCCATTATGTTGTCACGTAACCGTTCGACGCCAAAGCCTAATACAGAGGAATTCTATTAAAGAACTCTACTTTGTGTGACTCCTTACCTGGTTTACAAGAGGACAAACTCCATACTGCTTGCGAGCCCACTTCTCGCACTATGCCAAGTCGTTCCTCGGCAAGGGGATCTTCCTCGTTGGTAGGAACTGGCTTGGCTTGGCTTGGATCTTCAACTATAGTCGCTGCCATTCTTTTCAGTTTTGTAGGAATGTAAACAACACCGCTATTGTTGTGGCAGTATGATTGGTATTTTATTAGTGCATTTTATTTTCTTACTTTTCAACACTGAACCTTAAAGAAACAGCTGATGCAACAAATGGTGCTTCGCGTTCCACAGCACTGTCATAACGACGCACATGTGCACAAGACAATAGATTTAATAATGGTGCGAAAACTTAAATTTCACGAGCAAAAATTGCTCAAGAAAGTTGATTTTATCTCATGGAAAGTTGACAACAACGGTAATGAAAACAAAGTCCTACGGCGTTACCATATACAGAAGCGAGAGGATTACACAAAGTACGTAGCTAAAAGATCATCTTTTGTTTGTGTTTATATTTTCCAAGTTCTATATTTATTTTTTCTAGGTATAACAAATTAGCCCGTGAAATTCGAGAACTTGTGGAAAAAATAGCTCGGCTGGATGCGAGCGATCCATTCAAAGCCGAAGCATCCGCTATGCTCTTGAACAAGCTATATGCAATGGGCATTTCGAACGATCATCTTACCCTAGAGACAGCTAGCAAAATGTGCGCTAGCAACTTTTGTCGCCGGCGTTTGCCGGTAGTGATGGTTAAATGTGGGTCAGATTATATATTTTTGATGTAAGAGCTTATACAACAATGTATCAATTCTTTTGCAGTGCGAATGTCGGAAAATATTAAGCATGCGACTGGGCTCATTGAGCAGGGTCACGTTCGCGTGGGCCCAGAAATGGTTAAGGATCCCGCCTTTCTTGTCTCGAGGAATCTGGAAGACTTCGTTACATGGGTTGATGGATCCAAAATTAAGGAGCATGTGCTTCGTTACAATGACATGCGCGATGATTTCCAAATGTAGAACCAATTAATAATTAGACTATAGACAGTTCAATATTTTAGGATATACACTTAAAATAATGATAAACAGTACAATATTATAACATCAGCGTTATGATAAGCTAAAGCTGGACTGTTCAATCGCTTCTTCCATTGGCACCACACACATAGAGTTAAACAGTGACTGAATACTCACCTTTGTGACAGCCAATAATTGAAAACCCAGATGGACCTATAGTCATACACGTATCATGACAAGCTCACTGTACGTTAAAGGTTTACCGGCGATCGTTAGCGTGCGCGTTCTTTATGATGCAGTACAGCTGGGTCGTTCGGCTCTCACTCTTTCTCTCCGTCGCGCTTGTTCGTCATCTCTCTCTCTCTCTATCTCTCTCTCTGCTGTATGAGCGCTTGCACTTGAGCTACTTCCGCATAAGCTGTTTCAATTGTAGGCGTCTGGCGAACGACTTTGAAGCGTTTTGTTGGCGCTTTATGTGTGATTAGTGTTTTCTATTTCCGTTTAGCGCGGCTCGTTGACATTGCAATGGCCTGTAATGAATGTGCAATTAATCTAACAGACCCCCAGACGGGGTCGGTCCGTGCTAACGGCTCTATCTCCATATTGTTATTGCTTTTGTACTGACAAAGCATGTTTTGCCGTTTGATTTGTGTTTTATTTATAGTAACACAATGCCAGACGCAAACGTATCGACTAGGCAGAGCCTAGGGACGCCAGCTTATTAACTAACAGCTGTTTTCCATTCCAAAGTGCCGTTAGAATTTATGATAGATCTATGAGAATAGAGCAATTAGTTGGCTATATATGTATGGGTATCCAGCGATAAGTCGTGAAACGTTTGTTTTCGTTTCGGTTCTATGTAAGGCCAAGGTCGCCGGCAAAACAAAACAAACACGAAATCTAACAATTGCGATTTCATTCGACATCTGACATCTGAGGTCAGCTCATGCCGATGATGATGATTCTGCTGCTGCAACTAACTAACTGGCGTGACTATATAGAGTAAATCATCGACAGATGCATCGAGTGAATCACCAATAAACATTGATGAAATTTTGCATTATACAAACATTTTTCTAAGAGCTGAGCAGCTAGCCAGGCCAAAGGCCAACTTTTTAAAATGTATTACTTACAAATTGAGCGGTACAAAATGAATTTATAATTCGCATTCGTTTCCACAATATCTATATCTATTTATAGAGTTTTTCGTAGGGCCACGCGACGTATGCGTAATAAATGTGCTTTATTTTGTCAGTGTCCGGCGTTGCGGTGATTTGTGTAAATGATTAAGGAGCACTATATATGGCATATTTCTGCCTTCTCCATGCCCATGATTTATGGGTATCACACGCAGCCTTGACGGCTGCTGCTGCTGCTGCAGCTGCTCCACCTCCAAAACCAACAACAACAACCACCTTCAGGCGAGACAGAAAAACCAAATTTGAATATCGCTTGCAATTTGTCAAATTGTGGCGCGAGTTCAATGTTTCATTCGAGTGTGTCTTTCATGTTATATTCTTGATCTCGGTAAAGAGCTCATTGTGAGTAGGATTTATTGTTCGCAATAACAGTAAACGCCAACAAATTGCCTTCAATTTTCATTTTGTTTGTTTTTTTTTCTATTTCTCAAGAAATGCAATTTTCGCTTTTCAAATTTCACTTGGGCGAGACACTTGTTCAAGTGTTTCCATATGCGATTGCCAGCTAATTGGCGCACACACACATACAAGCACACATACACTCTCCCCCCCTCTCCATCGCTCTCTTTCTGTCTCTCTAGCATAGGCTACAAGGATACGAGACATTGTTGCCAAAGCTAATTGAAAGTCAATAAATGCTGTATAAATGTAATTACAAATGCACACAAGTGCGACCTTGACATTGAAAACGAATGACTGACTGACAGACAGACGGACAGACC
>JABVZX010000001.1:10921428-10936927 GCA_020883565.1 Drosophila pachea
TCCCCAGACCAATTAGCGGCTAAACAGCTAGACCCCAGACGAGAGCGGCAGCATCGTGTTGGTGCTGCTTTAACCCTTGTTTGGGGCGCAATTTGCCGCCACTTGATGAACGGCGACAACATTTGGTTGCAGCTCATTAAAATGCCGTCGCAAGTGCAGCCAAAGTCAAAGAAATTGAGCAAAATACAAAACCGCATCGATGCGTTGAGGTGGCAACAGCGGCAACAGCAGCCACTCGAGTTGACGCCCAATCAGGAGACGTGCCTCACGCATTTCTCGCCCAGCTACACCCTGTTGCATGCAACAGCCCTCCGCCCGCTTGTCGCAACTGTCGTCCGCTGAGTAATTACCCAAAATTAATTGCTCGGCGGCTGTCAGTTGTGCATTGTCTGCTAATTTTTTCCAATTGCATTGCATTGCCCTGCATCGCATGCAACGCATGCTACGTGCCACGTGCAACATGCAGTTTTAATTGCCGCCATCAGCACGTGATTAAACGAAATTGATTGTTGCCGTTGCCGTTGCAAGCGCTTTGATTTCCCTGCTATAATAAGGCAAGCGCATAAAACGTAACGTAAATCAGCAAGCATCTGCCACGCCCACCACACAGACTACGCCCACCACGGGAGCAGCATAAAAAACGTTGATTTAAAGTGCATGTTTTGTAAATATCTAATTTGATAATTGGTTGTAATTTATGACTTCTGTCTGCTTGTACAAAAAACCAAAAACCAAAAATGAATCAACATAAATGACGCCTTTTATGCTTCCCAGAACTCCCCACACACACGCACACACGCACACTCACTCGCTCACCAAATGAGCACACATTAAATTAATATGCAGCTCTGCTGTGTATTTTCCTCTTCTTTTTTAATTATTATTTATATCTGGCAGCTTATAAGGAGTTTTGGTGTCTCTTCGGGGAGATTTTCATGAATGGAAACGAAATGCAGTCGACGCTTAATGAGGAAGCGCATGAGGTGAGAGTTTTTTTTTGGGCGGATCCTCGAGGATGCGGCAATTTGAGACTGCAGTACTTTTATTGCGGAAGCCTAACAGAGGCATCCCAAGAAGGGAACTTTATATCTCAACTCTTGAAGAATCATACTACTAGATCTTACACAGATATGTGATACATATCTTTCTAAAATCGAGTTATCTAGAAGCAAATATCCTCAATATCCCTAATCCTAATTAAAGTTTCACCAATTACTTTAAATCTCAACTCAGTCCACGCGCTCAAACCATTTGATCTAGCCAAGTTTCAAACCAAATGCAGCGCAAAATTTGCCTGCTAAAAAAGCTGCTCCATGAACCTATGCCTTCGGCGGTAAGCAGAATCCCTTCGATAATCCCTTCGATAATCCCTTCGACATGTTGTCTCCGATTTCAATCCTATTTGTTTCTGACACAAATTAGCGTCGAGGAAAACAAACAGCCCAGGAAATTAATCATGCTAAAGTTTCCTCAAAAGAGTTCAATGCACGCCCCGGCTGGCCACAGAAATGCGGCCAAAGGGGCAACTGTGAGACGGCGGAGTCCGCTTCACCTTTGACGTAATCGGACACCCAAAAGATGAGCGCAATGGCGTGGGAGTGTCGTGGACAGATGCTTAGGCTGAGAGTCTGTGACACCCGCAAGGCTTGAATGCATCATTAGTCGACAAAACACAAGTTTGAAAAAACGAATGAGAGACAAGCACTAGAGCGAGAGAGAGAGAGAGAGAGAGGCCCCTCTCTCAAAAAACCAAAAACAGCCGAGGCAGAGATGCACGCGACTTCCAGCTGAAGCAGGCTGTAGTCTACGGGTCGGAGCTGGAGTCGTGGACGAGGACGTGGACGTGGTCGGAGTCGTGATTTATGTTGCGTGCGCCTGACAAACACTTGAGAAGTGATGATTTATAATGAAGATGCATGCATTCGTATTAATTAAATGTTTTTTTTTTTCTTGGCTTCTTCCTCATCTTCTCTGGGTGACACGGTTGCGCTCCATTTAACGGTAAATGCGAGTGGAGAACCGGGCTCGACCGAGCCGGGCGGCTCCCCGCGAGAGTGGCGAGAGCGTATTGAGTTCGGCGTACAGTTGGAGCTCTATATCAGCTTCAATATAGCTGGCCAAGTGGGCCGTCTGGGAATTGGTAATTGATTCGGAATGCCAGTGCCAAGTGATCGCCGTTCTTTTTCGCAGGCGGGCTGTGGCAGACGGAATTTAAAATATGGCAAGCAATAGTCGAATATTCATTAAGCGCAATTATGAAAATTAAGTTGTCATTTTGATTTGAATGTGGCGGTATGCGGCATGCGGCATGCGGCATGCTGCATACGGCATGTGGCATGCGGCTCATAAGCAATATGCTCATTAAATTAAATCAAACTGACAGCCAGCCTGGCTAAATAGATGGCCCCAGCCACGAGGCCCCTCAATTCGGGCAGCCGGCTCCCCACTCAACCCCTTGCTATCGTAGTGCTACGCCTCTGGCACTGCTCTCCATAGTTTAGCCGACTAATTAACGTGCTTTCACATATTTTGCTCAAATTGTGCATGAATAATGAAGACATTATCGCGATGCGTTCCTAGCAGCAGGTTCCCGGGCACCCTGTATAATTGGCTTACGGCCAATTGAAAACTATCCTCGGCCCAAAAGCCAATTTCTCATGCCGTTCTGCATTATTTTTCTCGCCTTCAGCTCTCTCTCTCTCTCGCTCTCACATACTCCCTCTCTGTCCAACACACACTATGGCCATCTCTTTCATCTGAATTATGTCTTAATAATTTGGAATTAATGAACGTTTTACATGTTCCCCGAAATCTTCGCACACAAAATGTTTACAGCACGAAAAGAGCGACTGCCAAATGGATTGGTAATAAAAGTGAATGGCCAGGAAAATGGGCGAGAAAATAGAATTACAATGGCGCGAGAGGATCTGCAGAAAGGCAACATTAAAAGTGCCCATATCTTGGCAAGGGAAGAAAGATGTTTTGAAATATATAAAAGAATACGGAGCTATAAAACTCGATATCAAAAGGGATATATATAAGGAAATAATATCTGTTAGCTTTAATTTGTATTTAGTATATAGAATACGACTTATTAAATCAAGTTGATTACAGCTAATTAAAGCTGATTTCATCTGCCACATAAAATCCCCCCAAAAGCAATTTCATTCTTCGTACTTTCTTCTCTTATATGTACACAAGATATCTACACCCACACACACACCCACACACCTCTAGAGCAGGCAGCTGGTTATGAATTATGCTGGCAAACTGATTAAATATATTTAGCAAAGCAATCGAAATATTAAATAGCTCGACTTGTTAGCAATTAGCCAAAAATTATGACTTTTAATCATCGGCGATCGCACGAAACCCAATGGAACATATAGAGAAGAGATATTTGTATACTCAGCGCTGTGGACACGCCCACCGCGCAGCGAGAGGCTGCGACAATTTCACACATGTTTTATAAATAAACATATGCGAGCGTTGCTGCAACATCTTCTGGCCCGATCATGCCCCATTTCTTTCCAATGCATAGACACCGACCGAGCGGACAGAAAGAGCGCGCTATACGGCCGTAGGCGACGCCCACTCAAAGATCTGTGTTCACGGGGACGCAGGATTCGTCGCGTGTTCGAATTCAAATTAGTTTTTCGAAGCGAGTCGCCGCGCACTGTTGTCTCCGTTGTGTCCGGCCTATATAGTTATACAGCTCGTATATATCCGTTGAGATCGGCGACAATTCCCAGCGATTATAATGAATGCTCAATCTGTGGTGCGTCGCCATCCGCACAGTTTTTCGATCGAACAGATTCTGGCCAAGCCCGAGGCGCATTTGACCGGCAGCTATGCGGAGCAGGACTCCGCGTTTCGAGTGATTCACGACAAATCCGCACAGTTGGCGAATGCCAACGAAAATGGGCGTGGCAGTTGTGACGGGTCGCGCGTCTCAAGTCCGGCGACATCCAGCTGCCTGGAGGATGGCCCGGACGATGCCAAAAGTGACACAGAGCCAGCCTCGGATGATGGCATCGGTGCGTAATAAATCCAACTAAGAGAATAGAACTCCATTGGAAGGGAATACTTCGAGGAAGCCGTATTGACATCTGGGATGCTCCAAATTTGTCAAAATTTCCATCAGGATTTCCTTTAGGAAGGAATATATAATTGATTTTGAATATTAATTATTGAAGTGGACGTTAAGGAATCTCAAAGTTATGTTCTACAATCTATTATAATCTTGTATCCTGTTGGAGAGGTTTTTGGACAGAGCCAAACGGACAGACCACAAATGTTATATACATATTTCGTATATATCATATATCTATCTTTAACTTTTAGAATCGCAAAATAGCTCGGAATCAAACTTAACCATTTCATGTCTTAGGAATGGCTATAGCTATACATTTTGATCAACTCTTTCGAATCTAACCAGATTTTTCACTATTTTCCAAGCTCCATCAAAGTGAATTCCTAGGAGAATATGTAGAACTGGTTATTACTTCTCCAGCGATTGCCTCTTCAGCTAAATCCTCACCAGCAGTCTCTCTCCAGCTAACTCCTCTCCATCCTCTCTCTCTCTCTCTCTCTCGACTCCTTGCAATGCCTCTCCCACGTAGTCCTTTCCCCTTATCGCCTCTACCCCCGCTGGAAGCCCACCTGCGAATAAGTCCCACGCCACATTAGATCATAATTTGCCTAACGATGTCATTTACTCACTATTCACAATCATATGGTATACAGCCAGAGAATAGAGAGCTTCACAGATCGTTCCACTTGAATAGCCAAAAAGCATTGACAACAGGTCAGCGCTGGAGCACTTCCCGGATGAAGTCCAAAAAAGCTGTGGAAATTGTTCGGTCACCTCTCTTTATGTCGCTGCGTGATTAATGGTTGGAAAATCTATGTGAAAGTGTATGTGAATGATGTTCCATTCAGTAATACGCCGCAGTTGAGTGATCTGCTCTGTCACTCGCCCGATCCACAGAAAATGGTGCGCCCGCTAATGATGCAGATATATGTACATATATTCAAATCGGGTGGAAAAGCCGCCATTAGCTTATCTCATTTTTCGAGCGGATGTCACAGCAAATTTATATGACAATTTGTTTACGATCAACCGCGAGGGGCAAATACGCTGCCAAATGGCCAATTAGATGCATTGACCACAATCAAATGTGAAATGTTGCCAATTAAATTGCTGAGCCTCAACGGCCCGGGCATACAGGGTGTCCACTGGCATTCGATGAGGTTGGTCGCGCATTTCTTGGCACGGCCAATGGCCGCAGTCGATAGCAATAAATGTAAAGTACTTGATTCACATACCGATCGGCATTCCTTCCCATTGCAGCGCACGACGATCGAAAGAAGCGTCCACGCACCGCCTTCTCTGCGGCGCAGATCAAGGCATTGGAGACGGAGTTCGAGCGCGGCAAATATCTGTCTGTGGCCAAGCGCACGGCGCTGGCCAAACAGCTGCAGCTGACCGAAACGCAGATTAAGATCTGGTTCCAAAATCGACGCACCAAGTGGAAGCGCAAATACACCTCGGACGTGGAGACGCTCGCGTCGCACTACTATTCCCAGCTGGGCATGGGCGGCATGGCGCGCCCAATGGTTGTGGGCGATCGCCTGTGGCTCTTCAGCCAGACTCCTGCCGGGCCCACGCCCATACAGTCCATCATGCTGAATGGCAGCAACGCGGCACCGGCCCTGCGTCCATATGGCCCGCCAGCCAGTGGAGCCGGCCTGCCGCCGCTGCCTGGTTCGAGCGTTATGGAGAGCGCCAGGAATGCGATATTGTCCCGCGGTCAGCCGCTTAACTTTGCGCTGCCCTTTGGACTGGCCAAGCCTCTGGCAGCGCAACCGGCAAGCGCTGCACCGACCGCAGCTGCCGGCTATGTGCCGCGCTGTAAGCCCTATTCGAGCAGTTTTGTGGACTACGTAACGCCGCTGCCGCCACATGCCCACAACGATTCCTATCTGCAGCTCAAGTATGCCACCCTGCCGCCGGAAGCCGAGCCAAGCGCCAGCAATGGTCTGGCCGAGCTGGAGCGCGTCTTTGGCGATGCCAATGCCAATTTTCTGCTGCACAAAGGTGCAGCAGGCGGTCCAGGAGGCGGCGGCGGCGTCGGTTGCAGCGGCAGTGGCAACAGCAATCACAGCAATAGCACATCCTGCGGCTATGGACACGAGGCGTTGGCTCAAGCGCAACGTAATCGGAATGCCACGCAATCCGAATCCGAGTGCAGCGACATCGACTGCGAGCAGCTGGACGAGGATGAGGATGGCGTGGAATAGCCAACACATCGATTGACTAAAAGCAACTTAACTAGTTATTACAGTTATTACAGTTTAATGTTTTATATGCCACACAAAAAATATGTTCATATAAATAACTACCAAATAGTCATATAGATGGTTCTGTGTCTAACTCTGTGTTGTTTGTTGTAGCTATCACTATTCGACAGTGGCACACAAGGGTCTGATGGCATCCAACTGAGCGTGTGTGTGTGTAGGAGGTGTGTGTGTGTGTTCTCTTGTCATACTGGGCAAATGTTTCAATGTGTGCCTGTCATCGGAAATGCTTAGAGTTAATCATGGCTATGCTATGTTACATGTGGGTCAATTATTGGCTCTCCATCCCTATACTCCTCTCACTTGATCTCTCTTCCTCTTTCTGTCAATTACAATTTATAGATTACAAATTACAATTAGATAAAACAAAATCACATCGACTTATGTTTAACTCGCCTGTAAGCAGACTTTCGAGCTCGTTCTGGAGTTGGAGTTGGAGTTGAGTTGAGTTGAGAACATTTTCGTTCAACTTAACAACTAAACTAAACGTTTGTTTGTACAGCAAATTAACGCGAATTATAATTAACAGAATTTAACATTGCAACAAAGTCAGCGACAGCTGTGACTATATACACATATCATCTAATACCTTTCAACACTTGTGTTGTCAGTTTCTATTGCTTCGAGATTACAAGTTTCTGTATCGATTGGCTGTGTGTACTTTGTGATTTACAAATGGAGCGGCCTCGTTGCACAAGTACTACATAAATTAACGTTAGCGTCTACGTTAGTTTCAGTAACTAGTAACTAATCTTTTGCAATCGGTTTTCCACTGGCTGTGAAATATCTTTTCATTTTACACTTACAACTAAACTACCAAATTGCAAAATAAAAAAAAAGAACAATAAAATAAATATGATTTTAGTACTATTTTTTGGTATTGCTAACATTATTTTCAACCAAGGATTTTGATTTTTATATGTTGCATTGAGCTGAGCTTAGGATCTACCTAGTAACTACCTAGTAATCAGTTTAGTGATGTTAGCTCCATGATAGATCGTACCCCTTCCAATTAGCACTCGGCGCTAAATGTACACGTCGCTTATTGTAGTAAAACGATACGATGCCATGGTATGCAGTGCGTGGCACGCCACTCTATCAATTTGAAAAAGATGAGATAAAATGTGAGAAATGTGTCATCAAAATATTTGGATATTCGCTCACTTTAAAATCATCCATTAGGCCCAACATTCGAGTGATGCGCTTGTATTGATCACGATTGTTGTACTGTATGCGCACTGGGCCGTCCATTGCGATGAGGTTCCGCCTCAGCTCATCGAATGTGACTAAGGGTAGCACGTAGACTTGCTTCAAAAACGTGTTATCATAATTTTCCTAGAACAAATATCATTATTTAACGAAACTATTGAATTTCTTACTTAACCGCACGCACCTTTAATAGATAAGTGAGATTCATCTTGCTAAATTGCACAAAGTCCTCGCTTAGCTTTATGTGTTTCAGATACTTGTCAAAGAATAAACCGCTGCAAATGACGGAATAGGTATATCAGCAAGTGCTAAACATATCATAGCCCACGCAATAACCAAGAGCTACTTACTTTGACACGCCAATCTTGCCAAAGGTACGCGTGCGGGAGATTTCTGGTCTGATGCAAACTCGATCTTTGCGTTGTTCCGGATGCCGAATCCAGTCATCCCAAAAACTAAAAGATATGCATGAATAATAGATAATTGAAATTACTCGAATACCATGTGAACTACTAACGATTTGGGCCACTTGACCGAGAGCTCGTTCCACAGTTCCTTAGTTAGCATCCAGCCCAGGCCGGGAAAGAAATCGGTGCGATAGAGCAGCTCAGGACTGGACGTATCCACAACATTCGCCTTGCCGTTGTCATTCCAAGCGGAGACACACCATAGACTCTTGTCCTGTTTGAGTAGCTTATGTGTGCCCATAAAATACTCGAAGAAGTCCGGCGCCACATTCAAATCATCCTCAACAATCACAACGAAATCAAAACCAATTTGAAATGTCGTATTCAGCGCCCAGCCATAATGACGGGCAATCTTGTAGTAGCCTTTGAATTTTTTTTCCTTGGGTAGTACTTGAATATCACTTTGATCGGGCTGCTCGATGAGCGTTAGTTGGTTGCCAAATTTCTGAATGGCTTGCTTGGTCTGCTCATCTCCGCAATCCTACAAATATGTAAGAATGAACAGACTAATCGTTCGAAAAGTTTTAGCTCAGACTTACCTGCGAAACAATAATAGGAAATTGCTCAACATTGGGACGATACTGAACAAGATTCTCTAGACACTTTTCGACCGAAATTCGATTGCATGCAAACACCAGGATGGGTATGACAGGCTCACCGTTTGCCAGATATGTTCGAGTTGGTATTTGCGAAGATGTCGTCTTCGTTGGTGCCAATGCTGCTTTTGGTAGCTGTTCCTGAAGTTCATTTGAGATCTCAGCAGCGATAATGGTAATTTTTGGCGTTGTTGTCAGTGCCACGTCGTTGTATTTCAATTTCAGAAATTGTATTAGTGTATCGGTCAATTTCAAACTTTTCGCTTCCTCGTTCAATGCTTTTGGTAGTAGCTGCTGCGTCTTCTGGCGCTGAGCCCTTTCAGCTTGTGAATTGGTGTTACGCATCAGTATATAATAAGTAATGAACGTCCACATAATGAGGAAGCTGATCACCACCACTTGCACCTTACGTGTACGCATTTTGCCGTGGATGTGTTAAGAGAGAATAGAATTAGGTGGGGAGCGGAGGCGGAGGCGTCAAGTGTGTTTTTATTTGTAACTACTCTTCGTAATTTATTCTCAATCTAATGTCGCATGTGTTTTATGCGACAAGTTCGTTGTCTGTCTGATAATTGCAACAATTTTTGTTTGTCGTTAAAGCGCCAGGTGCGCTCATTTATTGTTTGCTGTTTTAATCGGTGGGTATGGAAGCTAAGTTGTTCACGCTGTTGCTCGAATTGCTGTCGTCGATGTGTTGGACAACAGCAGCCCTTGCAGCGGCTCAGTTTTACAAAGCTGATGCTGCTGTCGCACCGCATTAGCATGAGTTGTTAATAGTTGGCGGGTGGTGATATTTGTGATTGGCCCGCTACATTTTTCTATGGAACTGGTTCTCTCGTCTTGCACAAGTGCGTGGCTTAACTATTAATGGCGTGTTGAACACGCAATGCGCCTCTTTGTCAAAACCTATACAATTAATGAAAGCCACGCAAAGTAGCACACGTTGCTATTCCTGCTAACTGTAAAAACTATGTGTTTCTTTTTTGTTCTGATTTTGGTATTCTCAAACGGCAATAAAAAATGATGAAAAACGGGCACACTTTTCAATCAGCTGGCTAGGTTCAAAAATTAAACAACACTGAAACTGTTATGTTAACTCAAAATGGTACTGTACATTGAAGAACAGAATATTGACATCCAACAGCGCGCAAAATACAAGTTTCCTAACGCTTAAACACATCACAAATTGATTGTTTAATTTTATTAATTCATTTAGTTTTAGTAATTAATTAAATTAGCTTAATAGTTACACTTAGAAGACTAGTAGGTGCTTATGCATAAGACCAATTTATGAATGTTATCGAAATGTTTTTAAGAATCACTGTCTTTGTTGTTGTTGTTGCTGTTACTGCTACTGCTCTTTTTGCTCTTCGCATTAAGTTTAAGTGTAATTACGTTTTAAAAATGGCAGTTACATAAGTATCTATTAGTAGTATGTAGTACAGAAAATTTACTCTTGCTTTTAATTATTGCCATACACACGCTTCAACCTGATTAACAACCAGCTCGCCAGTCACATTCCGCCTTCCATTTGAGATATACAATTGACGCTTCTCCGACTATTTACATGAGGCGCCAACACAACAGCGCACCGACCAGCGCCCAGAGGCTACCAACAACGACAGACTGGACAGCCGCCGAGCTAAGCTGTCCCAGCTCCCGCTCGTCTACAACAAAGGCGGGCACAGCGCTGCTGGCGGGCGTTGGCTCCATGTTGCGGCTCATCTCCGCAAAATTGTTGCGACTGTTGCGCGCCAGGCGCTGATTGGCCAGCTTTAGTTCGCGCAGCTTCTCCTCCAGCTGCAGCACCTCATCTGCAAGTGGTATGCAACAATTAGTGAATGCAACAAGAGCCCAACGCGCAGTCAACTCACTTCTGTTAACGCCCTCAATATCGTTCACCTGCAGGAACATCGCCAATGAGATCTCATAGACCTTATTCGCAGCGCTAATCTCACGTTTGCGTCGGCCAAAGCCCACCTGGTTGTTGGAGCACTGGGTGCCCAAGCATTTATCCAGGCAGACATTGACCGTGGCGCGGAACTGTACGTACGAGGAGTCTGGAAACTTGAAAGCCTTGAACTTGGCGCTCAATATATCGCCATCGATGGTGTTGAAGTTCTCGAACAGATAAGGATCCACGGTGCAGCTGAAGTGGACCGAGAATATAAAGATAGAATAATACTCAAACTGGTTGGGTAATTCCATGAACGCCATGTACCCACCCCTTGAATATAAGGGTCTCCGAGGAGGTGTGCGTGTCTGTAACATCCAAATAATTGACGCCCAGACCATAAACCGGCGCCGAGTCCTCATCCAAGTTAATTTCCATGGTCAATGGTGTGCCCTGCAAGCAATGTGCGCTCATTAACAGATCTGAATGTGTTTTTGAGTGTGTCTACCTACCGACTTGACGGTCAAATCTTGAGTAAACTTCTGTCCATCCTGGCTAACGCCAATCGAGAGACGCGGCTCCGGTGCGCGCTTTGTCAATGAGGTGGTTATCTCCAGATCGCTGCGGGTCAGCAAAATAAGGAAAACCACATTAAAAAGAAAAATACAACAGCTGTCGTAATTCTGCGCATGGGCGGTGACACGCCCATTAAATATATGCCGCACTGAACAAAGTAATTGAAGGACAACCGCGGCACCTAAATCAACAGTGCCCTGAAAAGTAAACATTGTAATGCCCTCTCGCTATCATTAAGTACGTTTGTTCAAAACGCCACGCCCAGCAATTAAAATGCATTGAGGGGCATAAGGGTGTAGAGGTGGGGGGAGGGCCATTCCACAGCTGAGACATTAGCGGGCGCATCGATTTGACGGCTAATTACCGGATTGGTAATGGCTGGCCCAACAGCTTGATTTATGACCACACAGAGCCTGGTCGCAGGGTTGGGTCTCTCCGGCTGCCGCCAGCCGAGGCTGGGCATTTAATATGCCATCAAGTTTGCATAGATTGTGCATAAAAATATGCATAGACGCAATTTGAGGACGCTGCATTTTGATGGGGCAATTAAGAGATGGTCGAAAACTTACTCTGGTTCCTGAAAGCCCGCCGGCAGCACATCGCGTCTGACCAGGCCATGATGCTGCTGCTGCTCCGATTGTGGCTGCGGCTGCGGCTGCGGCTCCTGCAAGACTACGCGCGTCTGCTGGCGTGCGGCGTTGGTGCCATTCATCATGACATTGTAAACCGGCCCGCTTGTGGTAATGCACTTGACGCTGACAATCTCCTTGCTGCTTGCGGATTCAATGATGATTTTATGGTAATACACCTTTTTGCCCTGTGGTGACAAAAGCAGCAGACATAGGGAGGGAGAGAGAGAGACAGAGAGACAGAGAGAGTGAGAGGGAGAGTGGTGGAATGGGAACTTTTCACCTACCGTTAGCTGGTTGACCATGCGCGTCACGCCGCACTCGTAAAAGTCGCTGAGCGATAGACGAAAGACGGCCAAAGCGCCATTGATATCGGGCTGACAGCGCACATCCGGATAGCCCTTGAGACCCTCCAGATAGATCTGAGTGCGCTCGGACGCCGTGCTGGCATTCGTGTCCGCTGGCAGACCAATCTCCACGCGCATCTGATCCTCGGAGCAGTGGACCTTATGTGTGCCTGCCAAAAACCAAAACAGGCCAAAAGCCAACAGTTGAAAGGAATGCAAAATGGAAATTCAACTGCAAAGAAAGTGGGCTAACATGTCGTGGCCATGGTGTAAGCTGACCAGCCCGGCTACCACCGAACAATTGACGCATAATTACTATGGAAGTGGAGCGCGTTCGTTGCCAAAGTCTTTCGTTTTTTTTTTATTTTTTTTTTTTATTGCCAAGTGGCTGGGCGACTTTTGCCGCCACGCGCGGCCTGGAGTCGCCGATCGAAGTCGAGCACTTGTGCACCCAAACCAGGCATTAGCCCAGAGCCAAGTCCAGCCGAAGTCCGTCATGCTGTCAGCCTGTCAGCCCCGTCCAGCTACGAGGCACACTCACACACTGCTTTAGTTTACTTCGCTTAGGCATGCGGCATGCGGCATGCGGCATGCGGAGTGTGAGGCTTGTGGCATAATTCCGAAACTGAAGCCTGCTGCCCGCCAGCTGAGGCCCGCTGCAATCAAAATCTTATTATGGCCGGAACATATGTAGGCAGTCCGGCAATTGATCGGCTTAAACGTTGTTGCTGCCCCTATCCGATCAGCAGCGCATTTGCTGCGTAATTTGAATAATTTCGCCAAAGTGCTTCATTTCGCAGCTAATGCCGGCCACAAGGCCAGGCCATTAACACAAAGGCTCCTCAACCGAAATGCCGCCAATTAAACGTGAGCTGGCCACAACAAAGGCCATAGAACACGGAATAGAATAGAGCAAACAATAAACAAAGCAAACAAAGGCAACAATCAAAAGAAAACACACACACACACACACACACAGAAGAGGAAGAAAAAAGACCAGCCACAAAATTCTGTGAAAAAGTCAATGAAATGTGGAGGAAAGCGAGGCGGGCGTCGAGTGAACTCTCCGAGAAGTTCAGAGGCATGGGAGAAAACCTGATATGATATCCAACTGAAGACTGCAAATAGATCCAAATAGATCTTTAGCTAAAGAAATGGTACTTCTGCTGCGTTTGAGTCAAACGCTTGTGGCCACCCGTGCAGAACGCTGAATGGCTCTAATGAAGGTGGGAAGGGGGAGAGCGAGAGCAGAGAGATTGAGAAAGTTTTCAATGACAAACTCTAATGACAACCCATGCCTGCAATTGGCACGCTGAATGGCGCTTAAGTTCGGCTCTAATTGGACCCAGAGGAGGGTGACCGAGAGGGAGAATGAGAATAGACAGAGAGAGAGAGAGAGAGAGAGAGAGAGACAGAGAGAGAAGCAATAAAAACAAGGAAATAGAAATTGTAAGGTAATTAAATGGCGGCTGTTGCAACTGTTGCGGCCACGGCCAGTGGCTCGGCCGCTTGGTAATTCGAGCGGGCCGGACAAGGTGGGCGTAATGCGAGCGGCGCCTAAAACAATTAGCCGGGTAGAAGAATACGTTCAGCATGTGGAACTGCTGGCAGTAAGTACTTCCGTGGCCAGAAAGCAAACAGAGAAGAGGCCAATGCTTAGGCCTAAGTGCTCGATGATGTATCAAATTACGGCCAGGCACGACGGCGGAGAGGTGAGGATGTAGGGGGAAGTGGAACGGGAAATGGCACTGCAAATGGACACGCCCACATGTCCAGCACTTAATTGAGCCATGCTGAGATGGCTGCTGCTCGTGACAATAATGGAAAGCTGCTCTCAGCCCTGGACTCCAGCTGGAACGTTCTGAACGTTCGGCTTGCCACGCAGGTTTGTCGCCTAAGTCTTTCGTTTGGTGGGCCCATGGCCAGACTTTGATTGCGAGCGAGGCATTTTTATTGAATTTTTACAACTCAACGAGATGCACATTACGGACGGGCGACTATATCAATGCCACCTGATTACAATTTATCTGACACCATTTTTATGGCCAGCCATGGCTCGTGGGAATCTTGGCCAGCGATCCCTTAACGATTTCGGCGAATGGCCTGCTCACAATCTATGTGCACTTATAATCTATAAGAGCCTTAACCCACATCTCGCACATGACCAAAGCCAAATGGTTTTCTCGCTTTTTGGCGCTCCATGCATGTGTGTGTGTGTGTGTTTGTGTGTGTGTGAGCGAGTGCAACAAGAGCCAATTTGTGTGTGCTGCTCCATGGCGAAGCAGATCATCAAATGCCGCTTGGCTGCCAGCTTCTTGGAATCGAAATCAACCAAAAAAAAAGAAGAAGAAGAAGAAGAAGAGAAGAGAAGTACGGTTGCCATTAGCATTTAACCTGCAACATGACAAATCAAGAAAACGTGCAGCATGCATGCATGCAACATGCTATGGCTCAGACATTTTGGCCTCGGCCCAAGCTCGACCAAAGCATAAATTTCCATTAACAATAAATTTAAAAGAAATTACATTAAAATGAAAATGACCCGGAGCGAAATTCTCAAGAAAAGTGCAGCGCACAAAAGGCAAGGGCGGCGGCAGGCCGGCAGCGGGCGGCAGCAGGTGGGGCCCGAAAGAGCAACATCATCAGCGCCAGAACATCATCAACGACCTCGGCCAGAGCGGAGGCCTAACTGCGACTGTGTCACTGGCTGCCAACTGGCCCGACACCCGACGCCCGACTCCCGACTCCCGCCAGTGTCGCCTGGCTGCAGCTGTCGACGACTCCTGTCTGGCCAGCTGCTGTCTGGCTCCCAATCCTATCCGGCATCAGCGGCCACGACATTTGGCTCAACAGTTTTTCAACAATTTGGCAAGCAAATGCGCGCGCACAATCAAATGAATGCACAAATCAATAAGCCTAAAAGCTGATCGGGTCTGCCCGACCAGCAGATGCTCATGCAGAGCTCATCCCAGAAGCTCAAGGAAATGCTAGTCCCGCCAATGGACCCCATTGCAGGGTGCAGAAGTGCCAAATGCTTTACAAGCCACGCCAATAGTCAAAGCCAACAAATTCAAATGATTGCCATGCAAATGGCATCGTTTTGCTGCTAAGAAGCCACGCAGACGGACGAACGGACGGACGGCCGGCCAGGCAGGCAGGCAGGCCGGCAGGCAGACAGTCGTGAAAGGTGGCAAGACATCATCCACCATCTCTCAGCACCTCGCGGGCTGTGAGCCACCCGCACCGCCGCCCGCCGCACCGCCGCACGTTCTCGGGCAATTTCTGTGTCATACACTCTCTCCTCTCCCGCTCTGCCACTCCCCCTTTCTACTGTGGCCCCACTCCCACTCCCTCGGCCCGCATGCCAATTGTTTCATGGCCAAGCCCAGCGCGCTGTGTGGCGACGTTCTTGGACATGGCT
>JABVZX010000001.1:10953145-10966978 GCA_020883565.1 Drosophila pachea
ATTGATATAAATTAATTATGTTAAATAATAACAATATGTGCTAAATATATATTTAATATTTGCCATGGCTAATGAGAAAGCTTCGCGCTCTCTCTCTCTCTCCCTCTCTCTTTCTCATTAAATCGAGAGTTTATGGCAGCCATGCTGAGGATCGCTCTCACATCGCGCTGATAAAGATCAGCCGGCTGCCAATGGAAAAATGAGAAATTGTGGGAGCGAAAAGGTTTGTTGGTTTTTCCTCTTACTAGCAATTACATAACATGGCCTTTGTTTAGCTCGTAGTTGTTGTTGTTGTTGTCAAAGCAAACATTTAATTATTGTCGCCAGCAGAAAGTTCTCAGCTAAGCTAATCTAACATATAATAGGTGTTGATAAGAGATCCAGTAAGTACTTTAAACTGCAGTTCACTGTACTGCGGCAGACATCCGCTTTGCTGCACCGTCGATGATCCGCGTCAAGCGGCCAGAACCGTTCTTTTTTGGTGGTCATTTGGCGCACTTCAGGTGCTTAGACCGGACCCACAGCCATTATACCATGTTATATGCACTCAATTTCACACTTGTTGCCCCCGAAATGCGCTGTTTTATTGCTGGTCTTCCGCTCAGCCTGCAGCTCCAAATTCGCTCTTGCTCTCGCTCTGGCGCTCAGGCTCTTGTTAGTTTTCCAATGAATGGGCAGTTAAGCTGATGTGCCAAAAGCTCTGCGCCTATTATTACGCCGGCTGACCATGGGCTGCTGGAGCGGTTGAGGCAACGGTAAATGACGTGCTAACACATACAGCCAGCGATGCACGCTAATTAAATCTATTTCAGTATTGAAGTTTCTACATAGGTAATTTACTTAAAATAATTTCCAATAAACCAAAAATTAATGACACTAATAATAATTTAATATACAACATTTCTAGCAGTACCAAAAAGAATTTTTTTTAACCATTTTATTATGGGTCTTTTAATATGATCTTTGAGATCAAAAAGCCATTTCAAAGCCACTTCTGTTAACAAAGCGCGCGCAAATTGCTCTCTGCTATCTTTACAGACAGTGGTTTGTTTCTTAGATAAGCAGAAAATAAGCTATGCCTCCATTTGAGTTATCAGCCAATACTCTAGATGGCGGTAGTTAAAAAAAGTTCCGTAACCTGGCGGGATAAATCAAATAAGAACTAATTCTATAAAAGAACTAGTGCGGACATTTGCTTTAACTCAAAAAAATAATACTCTAAATATTTTATTCGCAAAGTTGAAATCATTATTCGCAATATCCGCATTTTTAATAATTTTATTAACGATTCATTTTTCTAGATCTAATATTTGTTCTCTTGATTAGTCCTCCGTAACCTGGCGGGAAATCACATAAGAACTAATTCTATAAAATAGTGCGGACATTTGCTTTAACTCAAAAAAATAAGAATACTCTAAATATTTTATTCGTAAAGTTGAAATCATTATTCGCAATATCCGCATTTTCAATAATTTTATAAACGATTCATTTTTCTAGAACTAATATTTGTTCTCTTGAATAGTCCTCTACCTGAGTACGTACACACTCATACATAACTTACTAACAAAAAAACGGCAATGAAAGCTAATAAAAGGGAATGGAAAGAGGAATACGAAAAAGTTCGTTGGCACACAGCTAGGCGTTGAATTCTTAGGAAACAGCTGCATACCAGCTATTCATCTCGCTTACACTTGCTACTTTTAAAGCTGATCTTGGTCCTAACGGGACTTTTATTGTAGGTATTCATACATACAATTATACGCTATTTTTATATTTATATACATATTTTTGGTTGAATAATGCATCTTCACTTCTAGGCCGGGAAATGTGCAATATGAATAATATAATTAGTAACATATTAACACATGTCACAGCCTAAAAATGGCTACATACGCTATATTCTATAAAATCACAATTATTGAAGATTATACAACTTATTTCTAGGCCGGGATATGTGCAATATGCTAATGCTTTCTGAACTATTATATTGTCACAAATACCGTCCTAAAAATTAAGATGCGAGGAACATTACCATCGGACGTGTAACCTTGAAAACTTGGCATCAAACGAATACATGCACATGAAAAAAATTTAGTTTCGCTTAATGTATGTATACCAAAATCCATGTTAACGGACACACCATTCTTCCGGCCGTGAAAAGTGCAATACTTACTAATCATAAAGTATTGACACTGGCCACAGCCGAAAAACTGGCGGTTCATTCACAAAAAAATCATACCCTATTGCAATAAGATTGGACTTAGAAAAAAAAAAATTTAATTTTTCTATTTTCTTTGTTCTTAAATATAATTTCAAACCTATCCACCGAAATCTTAAATCTTAAACCACTTCTTTGCAGATGCGAGCTTACTGGTTGAATGAAACAAATATAATGAACCGCCATCCAACATCTACTGTCCATTATGGCTTCTGTACAGAAGCTGTACACATCTACTGTTAGGACATGCTAGGGTTCACACTATCGATCAGCCGATAATTAAATTACGATAATTTGAATTTATTAGTACATCGATTTTATAATGACAATAATATACATATGCTATATTCCATTCGAATCTAGTTTTCATCTTCTATTATCTTTTTGGATAGTTCCATGAGTTTTGGGATCATTTCCTTGTAGTAGGCTGTCTGTTGTTTCATCAGAGCGTTAAGTTTCATCCGCTCGTATTGGACGGTTAGTATGCGCTCCCGATTGGCTCGGCTCTTTGCCAATGCAACCTGCAACAAACAATATGACAAATTTTATGATACAACAAGAAATTTGTTTGCAGTAACTTGCCTTCAAAGCAGTTTCTTGAGCGGAAATCTGATTTTCCATATATCTTATGCTGGAATCCATAAGGCGCATGCGTATTGACCTTGTTCGTTCTTCGGGCGTCAGCTTATGAACGTTCCTGTAATGCTTACATTATAAACTATATTTTCAACGTGCGTCAAGGACTACTACCTACCAATTAGTTCCTTTATAGGATTCAAATTTTTCTTTGAGCACCTCAAGCGTAACAAGTTTCTTTCCCACGTCGAAACGATCAAAAAAAATCTCGTTCATCTTTGGAAGAGTCTGGCTCATTTTTGTTCGGACACTTTCAATTAAGACCTCTTTGTTCAACATAGTGTTCTCATTCTCCAATAGAATTTTGGCAAATGGTTCAAAGGAGCTTGGCCTATTTTTAATAAGAGTAAATCCAGAATAATAAATAGCTATCCAAAATCAACGACAACTTACTTCAAGTCCGCACCGACTTCCCGAAGTGCATTATTATAATCTTCCTTCACTTTTGTGGCAAAGGGACTATGCCTCTTAAAGGCTTCTTCAATATTAGGTTCAGATATAGGAATCTTATTAGTGTGCGCCATTACTTAAATAAAATTAAAAAATTAAATAAACAGAGCACAACATTTGACGCGGCTACAGCTTGGTTTAACAATGTGTCCACACTTACCGACAGCTGATAAACATGAATGCATTCAATACATATCGATAGCGTAGGACATGTTTGCAGCTGATTATCTATCGGTTCTTATCGTTTGAGTGTCATACACAATAAACTACAAGAGATTGTTTTTGTTTACTTATAATTTGTAAGTGAAGAAAAAACCGGTAAAATGGGTAAGCGACAGCACCAAAAGGATAAAATGTAAGTTATACCAGATGACCAATTGTAAGCTCTTTGATAATTTGCCTTTGTTGTATTAGGTACTTAACGTACACAGAGTGGAGTGAGTTGTATGGTGGAAAAAAGGTAGAATCTTTGGAAAATGAGCATATTAAATTTAAACGGTTGCCGTTTGGTAATTGTTGTATAACAATGGCACCGTTTGAGACGCCGTATTGCGATTCTCATGGTAATGTTTTTGAGTATGAGGCTATACTGACATTCTTGAAAGCCTTCAAAGTAAATCCGATTACGGGCCAGAAAATGGATTCAAAGTCGTTGATTAAACTTAACTTCCATAAGAATACCAACGACGAATACCACTGCCCAGCTCTGTTTAAGCCCTTTACCAAGAACTCTCACATCGTGGCTGTGGGCACAACAGGAAATGTTTACTGCTGGGAGGCAATTGACCAGCTCAATATTAAGACCAAGAACTGGAAGGATTTGATTGATGATACGCCATTCCAGCGAAAGGATATAATAACTATTCAAGACCCGCACCATTTGGAAAAGTTCGATATTTCTCGATTTCATCACATTAAGAAAAACTTGCGTGTGCTCTCGGCTGAAGAGCTGCTTGAACGTAAAGACCCTCTAGGCCGTATCAAGACAATGAATATGGAAACAAAGGAGACGTTGGCCCAACTACAAAAGGATTACCAACCAGCAGATGAGGCGCCAACTAGCTCAAAGCGTACTGCCGACAAATTTAACGCTGCACATTATTCGACGGGTGATGTTGCGGCCAGTTTTACGTCCACCGCCATGAAGCCCGTATCACAAATAGAAGCAGCCATCATAGACGACGACTTGGTAAAATACGATCGTGTCAAGAAGAAGGGATATGTAAGGCTAAATACAAATTTAGGACCGCTGAACTTAGAGCTTTATTGCGACCAGACACCACGCGCGTGCGATAATTTTATCAAGCATTGTGCCGATGGATATTACAACAACGTCATATTTCACCGGTCCATTCGAAACTTCATCGTGAGTATAGCTCTATTGGGCGTGCATTTAAATAATAGTGTTTTATATGCTATCACGTATTTCATCCCAGATACAAGGCGGAGATCCAACGGGTACAGGAGCTGGAGGTAAATCAATATGGGGCAAGCCATTTGAGGACGAGTTCAAGCCGAATCTGACGCACACAGGACGCGGCATACTCTCAATGGCCAACTCAGGGCCCAACACAAATGGCTCACAGTTGTAAGTTTCCACTGAATACATTCACATTAATTGGTAATCAACGCTCTCCTGCAGCTTTATTACGTATCGATCGTGCAAACAGCTCGATGGCAAACATACAATTTTTGGCAAGCTAGTTGGCGGACTCGAGACCCTGCAGAAAATGGAAAGCATTGAGGTGGACAACAAGGATAGACCCATTGAGGATATCATCATTGAAAACGCGCAAGTGTTTGTCAATCCATTTGAAGAAGCGGTAGAGCTGTTGGCCCAAGAGCGTGCAGAAGAAGCAGCCAGCAAGCAGGTGGCGGAAGCCAAGCTGGAGCAGAAAAAACGCTTAAATGAACCGCTGAAAGTTTACCGTGAAGGAGTTGGAAAATATCTAAAACCAATTGTGCCTAAGAAACCGGAGCCACAATCACAATTACCAGGACCACAACCCGCGAAAAAGAAGAAAATTGCAAACGGATTTGGTGATTTCTCCAACTGGTAGATGTGTTTAAATAAATAAGTCAACAAATATTGTTTCACTTTTCACTCTCCTCACGTTCACGATTTTGCCAGTTTTTCTTCATCTCCTGTAGTTTGCCTTGGCGGCGCTTGCGCTCCGTGGACTTTTTCTGATCGAGTGCCTTTTGTTGGGCTGCAATTGAGTGTTCTCCATTGATATGGGCATCGAGTTTTTCCAAGAGTATTTTGCGTGCTTCAATTCGATTTTTGGAAGCTAGCCGATGCAGATGGCACTTGACTGTTATGCCAGTTGGTAGATGTCTCAGAAATACGCAATTGTTAGTTTTGTTTACGGCTTGGCCACCCGGTCCGCTGCCACGCATTAGAGTTTCCTCTATATCCGCTTCTTGTAGTGTCGGATAACGTGAATAGTCCAAGTGGGCACTGGACGCCAGTCGGCAAAGCTTGCTGGGGAGTGAGTTGACTAAAGTTCGCAATGTGAGCATTGCTACAGTATGCGACCTTTCTTCAGTAACGTCTCGCCACGCTATATACAGAATATACATATATATTACATCTCCTTTTGTTATGTTATAACAAGAAAAACACCAACCTTAAAGTTAAACTCAATATCTTGGGGACTTGTTAGTTGACGATTCTCACGGAACTCGTGGCGAACGCGGCCTAGGAAGTAATTCTTATCAGTCAGTTGCAGATGATTTCCGTACTTTATGAGATGCTTATAAAGGCGCAGCACCTGTTGCTTGCTTGGATTTATCATAATTTTCGAAATTCCCATAAGCACTAGTTGTTCTTAAAAAGGTTAAATGGCAGCGCTGCCATATTACGTACATATGAGCAGCGTTGCCACACTTGCTCACCGCATTGGCTGCACATGGAAATCTAATCAGCTGCTAATAACAGAGGCCACTCTAATTTGAAATCACACACAGTTAAATTTATTTATATAATATAAGGAAATATGTATATTTATTTTATTTAACATTTTGAGCCAGAATACATATGTATGTATTAATGTTTGCGGTTATCTATCACCCATAATCAGTTCTTTTTTCATAAGAAACCTGAAAGTCACTACGAACGACAATAATAGTTTTTTGTTAGTGCACAATGACAGCGCTTTTTGCGCCAAATCATCCATTTAAGTGTTTTTGCTAGCAGTAGAAATCCCCTAATCTAAATTGCTTTTCATCCAATCGCGGGAGTCAATATCCTCGTCAATTTGAACATTGTACAATCTACTCAGCTCGAACATTTCTTTCATTTGGTGGGCAAGCTCACGGTCGACGATTTCACCGCCTTGCGACATGGTCCACTGTTCGATTTCGTCATCTGTTCTTTGCATTGTTAACATTTCAGTGGACGAAAATTCCGGAGGTTGGACAAGCCACATGAGGAAAGATGCAGTGATGGACAGTGAATACGGTAAAAACCGTATATACTCCTTTAGCAAGTTGTCTCGACTGTAAGTTAACATATATATAAAAATGGAGACGATGAGAGGGATTCATCGGGAGACTTACTTTAAGAACTCGGGTATATATCCATTTGAATTATCTTTGAAGCTGTCGAAGAGAGCCTGACAATAATCATCAAAAATGGAGTCAAAATTCTTGGAACGCACTTCCGCTAGCACGGAAACAGCCAGGAACACAGAGAGGTCTACCATGGGCGAGGACAAACGCATTGTCTGAAAATCAAACATCATAATGTCCAAAGGGTTGCCACTGCTGTCCGTGTCGTACTTGTATGCCAGGTTGTTGCGCAGGTAGTCACCGTGACATAGTGTGGAGAGCGGCTCCTTGGGCGCCACACGCTGGCGTCCATAGCCCACATAGCTATACACCAATTGCCTAAATTTGCTAATGAACTCCGTGTCTACTTCGGGATGATATTTGGCTGTTGCAACCGCTACCCTCTTCAATCCAACTATATTCGTTAGCTTCCATTCGTGAGAGATGGTGTCGTTGGCATAACGTGATTCCCTTAACTTACGCGAAAGCTCAAGAAAAGTTTCCGGTTTATTATGTTTTAAGGCATAGCCGAAACCATGGAATCTGCCCAGATATTTGACTACGAAAATAGTTAAGATTTAAGTTCCATTATTTAAATCTGTTTAATCTGCATCCCACCTGCAATGCGCGCATGGTCCAGACTCAATCCAAATCTGGCTTTCGTCACAGTCCAGCCATCTGGACTAAAGTCCCCTAGAATAATCACTGCCGAGAGCTCTTTCATCTCGCTGTAATAGTATTTGGGTGCGGTAAACGTGCCGTTGCTTAATTGCTGAATGAGCGGCAGAATCTCAGTATAGAAACTAATTTCATTTTGAAATAAATGGTTAAATTGTGTATCATTGTAAGTTTCCGCAGAAACCTCTGGCGTTTTCTGTGCGCGAGACAGAGAGAGAGAGAGAGAGAGAGAGAGAGATCAAATATAAAACTATTGTTTAACCAGAATTTCACCACAGCTCTGTAGACACACCTTGACAACAAATTTTCGCTGGAATTGCTTTCCGGAATACTCAATATTAACTGTCGCTCGATAACACTGGGTTAACATAAAGGCCTCTTGCGACGCAATAACTGAAATCTCAATATGACCCACTTTGAATGTCGGCAATTGGGTCTCGCTGTAGTTCTCCACAAGACGTCCATCCTTAAGAATCTTGGGCAAAATCTCAGCGCTCAGCCATTCAACTTCTTTATCAATATTTAGAGACATTATCAGACGGGCTGCCGAGAACCGGATCGGTGCACGATTGCTTTACAACTGGTCGCTACGCGAACACACGCGATGTTTTAAACGACAATAGTTGAATTTAATGTGTATATATTTAAATATATATGTGTGTATATGTACAAATAGTATGCTGATACGCCTCGGACACTGTTTGATATATAATATATTTTTGTTTGGCGTGAGCCGAACGCTGAACGTGCGGCAGGTCTTCCACATGGGAATGATAAGATAAGATGATAAGGTAAGGTCTACATTTAATTTAAATTTGTTTTTTTATGAAACAATCTTAAGTGGCTGTTCCTTGAAAAAGTTCGCATGGATCGGCTATAAACTGTATAGCCTCTTGAGACCATGTTGATGCATCAATATTCTCATATAATTGGACGTTATATTTTCGACTTAGATCGTAGAGCTCTCTCATTTGATGTGCTATTTCCCGGTCCACCAGCTCGCCGCCTTGTGTCAGAGCTGTGTGCACAATTTCCATGCTCGTATGCTCCGTATTAAACATTTCCTCCGGCGATGTTGTGGGCGGCACGACCAGCGATAAGAGGAAATAGCAAGAAATATGCAGAGCGTATGGCATAAATCGGATATACTCCTTCAATAGATTGTCACGACTGCAGGTAAATTCATTTCTCGTAATACCTATAACTTGTTATTAATTAAAAACTTTTAATTTCTTACCTCAAGAACTCGGGCAGTGTCTGATTTGAGTTTTTGATGTAGCTTTCCGACAACGCTTGGCAGTAGTCATCGAAGATGCTATCGAAGTTCGTGTAGCGCACCTCGGCGAGTACGGAGATGGCCAGAAAGACGGACAGATCGATCATGGGGGAAGACAAGCGCATTGTCTGATAGTCGAACATCATGATCTCTAGCGGAGTTCCCCTATTATCCGTATCGTACTTGTATGCCACATTATTCCTGAGGTAATCACCATGACAGAGCGTGGCCAGTGGTTCCCGAGGCGCCACCCGCTGGCGCCCATAGCCGATGTAACTGTAAAGGGCTCGTTGGAACTTGGCAAT
Organism: Drosophila pachea; assembly: GCA_020883565.1. Lineage (NCBI taxonomy): Eukaryota > Metazoa > Arthropoda > Insecta > Diptera > Drosophilidae > Drosophila > Drosophila pachea. Next base: position 10,962,261 of record JABVZX010000001.1, read on the forward strand.
GAATTCTTTATCCACCTCTGGCTGATATTTGTTGGCAGCTAGCTCTGCTCGCTTCAGACCCGCTTTGTGCTTCAGTTCCCATTCCGTGCTGAGCTCCTTGGTATAGCGAGCTTCGCGAAAGCTGTTGGCCAGCTGCTGAAACCGATCCGGCTGGGTGTGCTTCATGGCATAGCCAAAGCCATGGAATTTACCCAGATACCTGACTAGAATTATAAAGGGTAATTCCCCTCTCCCGCTCGGTAGGTATTTGATGAGGCTCACCAGCGATGCGCGCATGCTCCAGGCTTAATCCAAAGAGATCCTTTGTCACGCTCCAGCCGTCGGCCGTAAAATCGCCGAGGATTATCAAAGCCGAGTGCGTCTTTATCTCGCTGTAATAGTATCGCGGAGCAGCAAACTTTCCGTTGCTTTGCTCCTGAAGAACGGGCAGCACTTGGGTATAGAAGATAACTTCATTGTTGAAGAGATTATCGAATTGAATGCTGTCGTAAAGATCTGGCGATATCTTGGGTGTTCTCTGTGGGATAAAAGATAACGTAAAGAAGTGATCTCTTAGCGTCACGTATGCCGCACGTCTGGCTCCCATAAATCCGCTTTATCTGCGGACTTTGCGTATCTCCAAATCCTACCTTGATAACCAACTTTTTCGGCCTCTGCTTTTCGCCGGCGTATCGAAACTCGATTAGCGCCCTGTAGCAAATTGTCAGCATATAGGCCTCATCTGTGCCGATTACACTGATCTCAATGTTATCCACCTGGAAGGTAGCCGCCAGGGATTCCTCGTAGTTCTCCACGAGTTTGCCGTCACGCAGAATCTTTGGCAAAATCTCCGCGCTTAACCATTGTTTTTCAGCCTCGACTACGAGCGACATTTTCCAACAAGCTCTCAGATCTGCTTGGCTAGGCCAAAAGCATTCAACTGATCGGAACTCTGGTAGACGGGTGTATTAAATGGCAGGTGTTATCTACTTGTGTTAAGATAATTTTCAATTGGCCATATTAACCTGTTGCGGCCGGTGTTTTTCGAGCACCGCTCTCCGGCTTACCCAAAACGTGGGACACGCTCCCGAGCTGGAAGGGCCGAGTCACCGAGGGACTACGTGCTGTCAGCAGCCAAGATGTGACACGGTATCTACGCACTGCCTTCCAATTGGCCATAGCCAAGCAGCGCAAGTAGGTGACCATTGTTCACAAATCGGGCGAGTGCCCACAGATCGAGGGTGTTCGGCTGGACATAGGCAGACGAGCTGGCCGAGAAGGAGTTTCGAATATTGAGACCGAACCGACTTGGCTGCCGCAGACGAAACTCTCCCTGACCACCTGAACCGCAATGAGTGCGCGGGTGCGATATCAAGATCCGTAAGTTCGAGGCACAGATCGGGGCGATAATATTGCACATGACAATATTATGAAAAGGCTGCGCTGCAAAATCTTTCTTTTTAATCATAATTCGCACACTAACATATAAAACCGTAACAAAATAAAAATGCAACTTTTAGAAGTGTTTATGTTGGAGCTCCTGTTGCAAATATTGTTGTAGATGCGGGCTTAGCCGTTGTTTGCAGTCGTTAATTGTTGTGGATCAAAAATTGCGCATCAAATTGCCGCTGGTATTCTGCTACAAGAGATTGATAGAGGGGTGTCGGTGGGAGGGGCGAGGGGGGGAGAGATATCGATTAGTTGAAACACGCCAGGATCCATATAGTTTTGCGCATCGCACCTGCTGATCCTCGGTGTGCAGATCGCTTTGGCTTGTCTGCATCTCCCAATTATCGTTGAAGGTAACATTAACGACCATGTCCTTGAAGGAGACGTTCTTCTTGGCCTTAACGGAGCCAAGCGAGCAACGGCCCTCCTTCTCCGCGTTTGCATATTTCATGTAGTCGGTAACGGTCGATTCTTCTTCCTGTTCTTCTGTGTCCCGCATTTGATTAGCATCCAGCGAAGTGTTTGATACTGCCGCATCGTCAATTTCCAACATGATCATGTTTTCTTCGGCTGTATCCATTATGCCCGAATATTTTTATAAATTTTGTGAAATTTACGTGACACGATTGTGCTCTACTTCTCAATTACCTGACTTAAAATGCTAAGCACTTCTGATCCCTCACTCTGTTCTTTTTTTTATTTTTTCTTAGAATCGCTTTCTCTCTCAAACTCTTTCCGTATCTCTCCCACTCTCTGTCTCTCCATACTCCGCTTTCTTTATGAATCTTTCTCGCTCTCTTTCACTGTCTTTAGCTGCAAGGCTCTTTCTATCTTTCTTCCTTAGCCATATAGTACGATATCCGAATGCTATACTGTTTACAACGGCTCTGCCCCATCCTTGTGTTCCTCTCGAGGTTCTTTTCAGGCCAATTTCAAAACGTGCTAACACACTCTGCAGCTTGCCGATTGAGCCATCTGCTGCATCAGTAAACAACAACAACAATCATAATATTGGTCCATTATGTGCTGAGCGCGTGCAATAAACTTTCGTTCAATTCGCACGTACAATTTCCATAAATCTGTATGCAATCCTTGCCTCTGGCAACCACTGTAAACAAGTACATAAATATGCCAAAGAGTGGAGCGGAGGGTGCGGAAATACAGAGGCAGCAGGAGGCGGAGCAGGAGCCGGCAGGAGCTCCAAACGAGGTGCAGGAGTAATAGGAACAGGAGGGAGAGTTAACGCAGCAGTTGGAGCAGGAACAACATTAGCCAGAGGTGGAGGCAGAGCAGGAGCGGTAGCAGAGCCCAAGCAGCCATCGGGGAGATAGACAAACGAATTGCTACATGTGTAAGCCCCCGCTGACACTTTATCATTCGGCAGATGGCTTCCTGTTTGCGGGCCATGGCCCACAGGGCCCATAGAGAAATAGGCGCCAGCACAGAGAAATCGTCGCTCGCTGAAACTTATGAAAGCCAAAATTTATTTATGCTTATGTGGAATACATTCAAGAGTTGCGGTACACTGGAATCGGTCGAATCAAATACATAGCTCAGACGCTGCCCACCACCCAGCGTCGTTCGGCCTCACTGCATTGGCCCGTGCATTGGCCGTGCAGACGAAATGTTAGCCTGGGTCATTGTTCCGCCAGAGTCAGTTCGTTGTTGTTGCTGGCGTTGGCCAGTTTGGCTCGGGCCGTGTTGCACATCATGAGAAGGGTGAAGAGCGTCAGCTCCAGCATGCGGCACACACAATACGCGACCACATCCACTAAATGCTCCACGACGCCCAAATACAAGCACATCCTGACCACTTCAGCTCGAACTCCTGCAAATTGGGCTCCACTGATTTCCGCTGGCTTCGAGCGTTGCACGCACAATGTTTATGTTGTCCGCTTCTCGCAATGACAACAGTTCACATCCTCCAATTTGCTTCTTCTTTTTTGGCTCCTTGCCTGTCCTGTTGCTGCTGCCGAAGAGTCATCGTCCCGCTTTTCTCTACAAAACAGTTGCCGAACGGCATCTATGGCCTCGTTCGGCCTCCCGAGTGACGGTGCATGCGCAGCTCCAAAGCTCCCCCTCCCACTCTCCCTCTCAAACACTCTCGGCCAGAGAGGGGGCCCCGCGGTTCATTATAAAACAAGCTTTAAGATTTTAAAAATGAATATTAAAAGAATTAATATGACTTTCCTGCTCATTAAAAATTATATATATATATCATCGGACAAAGTATACTCTCATTATATATGCACATACATGTATTTGTTTAATCTAAATTCGAGGTCGCAGCTTTGCTTTTAGCCTCAATGAGCCCCCGGCTCGTTCGAGGCTTAGCCAGAATTCAGGACTAGCCCAACAAGAGTCGCGTGCCACGCGAACAGAAGGTAGCCGCCCAAAGGACATTCAATCGACACTCTAAACGGTAGAGCCGAGTCTTTGGTCTGGCCATATGGTGTCGGTAGCTGCATTGTGGCACTGAGTGCAACATATGGTCAGTAGACGGGGAGGCACTAAGAAATTCAACAGCGAGTTAATTGATGTGCCACGACGAGTCGACGACGAGCCAGCCAGACGGTAGTCCATAGCAGCTCATCCTCGCTCGCACCCTCAGCTCTCTTGCTCGCTCATTCACTCACACGCTCTCTTTCGCTCCCTCTTCCTAGCCTTCCCTCTTTCTCTTTCGCTCTCTTTCTCTCTCTCTCTCTCTGCCTATGTGCTGTTGAGCGTGAAAGTCACAAATTATAGAAAAAGAGATCAGATGCCATGATAGTGGCAATTTGGCAAGCTATGACGCGTGCCAGGGTGGAGGTGAGAGCGGCGCAGCATGACTCGAGCCAAAGGTCAAAGTAGTAGGCGGGAGCGAGTGAGCCAGTGAGAGAGCGAGAGAGGGAGAGCGCGCATCTAACCCCTAACTGGTCGAGCGAATGCCGCCCCTGTTCTGATGATCCTTGATATGTTAATGATGAAGATCCTGGCTAGCTGGGCAAGGGGTCATTTGCGGGCCTCAAACTTGGTCAGTGGTCGGCGGTAAAAATATTTGTACAGCCAGCCTTGGCCTAAAGGGGCGGCTTTGCGGCCCCTGAACAGCTCGTGGGCCGCTCGTGCCGCGCTCGCGTTTCACTCGCAGTTGCGGCTCAACAGTCGAGCCGTGCAGTGCGAAGTTGTTGCCACCAGTTGTGAGCACCATGAGCCACTACTACTCATCGGAGGAGGACAACAGCTCACAGTATCTGGGCAGTCCCAACTACAATCTGAGCCTGATGCCAGCCAATGTGTCGCAGCCGTATGCT
>JABVZX010000001.1:11274367-11288422 GCA_020883565.1 Drosophila pachea
TAGCCAATCCATTGACGCAAAAAGCCGTTGTAAATTCTCTATGGCCACTTTAATATTTTATGGTCTACTGTGTATTGGCCCCAACTGTTTCTGCAATCACCCTGACTCACTACTCTCTGTAGTCGGGTATATTAGCTATGCAACTTAACTTGGCATGGAGTAGGGTGTTAGCGAGAATCACGCCAAACGGCTTGGCTTTTGGCCGCTTTTGTAGAGTATCTGAGGTGCGGCACGTTGGGCCAGTCGTTTTATGCCTTCTTGTTGCTTTAATGCAAACCGTGACGTCTCCTGGCATCGTCTCTCTCTCTCTCTCTCTCTCTCTGGCTTTGGCATATCTTATCAGCGTCTCTTGCGGCTACTACTTCGGCTTTCAAGCCAAGTTAAATAATCCATAAATACGCATGCGAGCATTATTTGCCGCGAATCTTGAAATAAATGTCCAACGCGTCGCTCGAAAGTGATTCAAATCGAATACAGTTATATATATATATGTATATAAACATAAACATAAGTAAAAAGTTCAAGTAAGCCAAGAGACAATTAAGCAATTGCACAATGGTGCACCAGCCCAGTGATAAGGATCTGGAGGTTTCAACAATTGTCCTGATCTGCCTCTTCGTCGTCGTCCTTGTGGTCGTTCTCATTATTATCCTTAGGAGCCACGTACAAAAGCGCCAGGAGCGTTCGGCTTATTCCTTAGACAACTGTTAGTATACCTTTTCAATGCAAAGCTAAAGAACAACTTTTGTCTACATATTCACATTGTTAGGAATGTCTTAATCTTTTATTGATTTCTTATGTAGGGTATTTGGCAAACGTGCATGCTCGCTCAGCGGTTTCAATTGACTTGTTCACTTTTTTTTTCTGGTTATGGCTTCGTTTTCTATTTACGTCTTCGCTCAAGGCTTGCATAAGTTCGTAGTTACCGGTCCCCGGTCCTCACTCTCCACACCCCCGCGTCCCTTGTCGCCCGTCTTGAGTTGTTTGTCTGGCAACTGGCTTTGGCCGGAGAAGTCGTTACCCGAACAGGTCACTGCGGCTGGCGCTGACAGGTGCTTGGGCTGTCAGCCAAGTCGTCTTTAATCTAAAAATATAAATATATATATCGATAGATATAGATAGGTGTAGATATGTGGGCAGGAAGTTGCAACAGGTCCTTGTTTCTGCCTGCCTTTTCTTTGCATTTTCCTTTGGCTTTCCTTTTCTGTTTTCTATTTTCCACCTGCATTGTGTCTTATCAGCTGCTGTTTTCCGCCAACGTGCGCCAATTCTCTTTTTCCATTGCTTTCACCTACGGCCGGCTAATGCCAATGCAGCTCGCTGGCCCTAAATCATTTGCATTTGTGATTTCGTTGTGAGCATAATGAGAATCGACTGAAGTTTCCGCTCATGGATTGGCTGCCCTTTCTGCCGTTGGCCGTGTTAATAGCTATTCTCGGCCTACTGCTGGCCACCATTTACTTCATTCGCTGCTGTTTTGTGGCCAAAATGTATGCCCAACTCTTTCGACAGGCCGGTGAGTACAGCCAAGTCCAATCGAATGGAAAAGCAAATTTCTGATCGATGATCCGTCAATCATTCGAGTGCGGATCTCGATTTAGTTCCAGTTCCCAGTTTGCAGTAATCAAATCTTGCCTAGATCATGTCCGATGGGTTAGCTTCTTCCCCAAAGAAGATATAAGGTCCATGGATCCATGATTGGATCGCGCTATATTTGCCATCGGCATGATTCTTATATCGATTTGTGTAGTCATTCCGTGCTTTATTGTCCCGCTCTATATGGAGAATGAAAGTAAATGTTATGGCAGATAAATAAAATATTCAATAGAAATGGAAGTCTAAATTGAGCAGATATCGATAGAATCTGATTGAGAAATGAAGTCTAATCGAATCGATTGATCCCGATAGAGAGATCGAGCTTATATATATATATCTTAAATCATATTGAAGCTGAATAAATTGGGCTTGTCAGACTTTTGCTACTATGAGGAAATAATCAAGTTCTCAACTAAATTGTCGTTCGAGCTGTCATTTGTCATATCAAAAATGTATTATATTATTATAATATAATTTATAATGCGATAATATAGAATTGTTAAATGATAATATAGAATTTGTTCTGGAGAACTGGTAAACTAAGAATAATTGAGGATTTGCTTGATCTGCCCCACGGGTCTACTATTCCGATAATTGCTATATATACGCATATAGTATTTTATAGAATATATATTTCATAGAGAAAACATTGGATGATTCACATGAATGGATGAAAAGTTGCCAAGTGGGACTTATCATATATATATATATACATGTATATAGATGAATCATCCTAAGTTCTTTCTATAAAATGCATCTATATATATTTTATTCAACCCGATAGCGGACCAAACATATCCGGTCTGTTCTGCTTTTCCTTTCGATGGGTTCGAAACTCTTATACTTGACGGATCCAAAGAAAATCGGCCTATACGCAATTTTCGGCATTATAATAATCGCTACGTTGGTCCGATATATTTCCAAATATTGCTGTAATGACTGCCAGGGCGACAGTCAATATTCTCATTTCCAAATCGATGAAAGTGTTGGCGAGCCGTATGGAGAGGAGTATGGACGTAAGCGATAGCCTAATGAGCCAGCTAATGACTAGCCAATATATCAATATCTGTGTAGATATAGCTACGGTATATTTTTCGTTGTACTGTGTGCCGGAGTTCGAGTCGGGCTTTCGCGATGAATGCAACTATTTTCGAAATTGAATATTGGTCTTATTTGACCACACGATTGGATCTGGATTGGAAATATGTAATGCACGAAATGCTTGCTCTGATTGTATTGAGTGTACTGGTTGTGGTCTATGCGTGGTTCATAGAGCAGGAGGCCAGTGAATATCCTCTATTCAAAAGGCCAAAGAAAGTCCAGATCATCCAGCTGTTGGATGAATAAAGTGTGAAGAAAGTGTGTTTGCCACTCAAATTGATTGCGCCATCTTCGATAATAATAATAATCATCATTATTATGCTCATAAACATTAATAAACCAATTAGGTATGAAATGGAAATTATTCTTGATATCGGCTGACCGTACGAGCTCTGTAATTATCCTGTTGTTGTTCATTTCGAACTGCTCCGAAATGCAGAACTATACACAGGACTCTGACTCTGATCACAGTATTCGCACCCATTACGTTCTCTTTGTGGGTGTTTGTAAGGCCCTCATGAAGGTGATCTGCTACAGTTTCTTCTTCGGGTCGATCAGCTACCTCGTGCACTACAAACGCCAGCAGCGGCGGGTCAAAAGTGCAACAGATCCGAGTAAGTTCGGCATACCGAGAAATTTTTCAACATTTTTACTTTCTATACATGCAGGACTTTTCATTTTTTCCCAAAATTTAAAAAAAAAAAAAATTATATATCTACTTTAATTATTTTCTAAAAATATTTGAAGAGATTATTATTGCACTAATCCCAAAATATTAATTTTAAACTTTTTTCAAAATTTCCTTAGTTGATTTGAGCAAGAGCTTTCTTACCGTGTAGATATCTTTATGATCCTCTGATAGCCCCTTCTGATAATGCGCTATTCATGGGATGACTTTCGCCTTTTGTTATCACTTGCCGCGCCAGCCGTTCCGTTAGTCGCTCCGTGTTGGCTGTCCCGTGCGTGTCGTTGTAGTATATATTTGTTGACTCTCAGTATGGACTCTTTGGGCTTATGCTGGATACTATTCTTTACCTTTACGATATTTTCGTTGACCTCGTGTGCGGTTTTTCTCACGCGCGGACGTCGTTCGGGACACATGAAGGCCGCAGGTGTGTTCACAGTGACTTCCATAAGTTGGTTCAGCTGCAACGAATCAACGATAATTCTCGAGATCGAGCCAGTCGAAGACTCAGTTCGACTAGAGCCTAAGAGAGGGAATGACTTGGCCATTCTTTCAGCTTGATTAGAGACTTGAGCTATAAGTTTTAATAGGATATATATACATATATAGAGGTGTTCCATATCGGATTCAGTTAATCCACAATTCACTCTCAATTTTCAAAGGGAAAGAAATTAAAGAAACTGAACCTTTGATGTCTTTTTATTGTCTACTGTACGCAGTAAATGAACCGTTTTCTTCTTCTTCTAGTATTTTATGGTATTTTAGTCTGAAAAGAAGTCCTTTTGGGACGTGCATGCCGGGGCTGTGTTCGTGTTGCAGAGGTTTTTGTGTATAAAATCTTGGTGTCCATTGCAGCCTTCGTTGGCTTTGGACCCAACAACATACGGTTCATATGTGTATACATCTTTAGAGAAGCTACAGAGCAAGGATATATTGAACATGCTATCCGATGGACCGATAATGCTTGCAGCACAGCCCACTTTGAAGGTGCGATCCGTTATGAGGGGTATGAAGTGACCCACGCAGGAACTGAAGGTATGAGTTGAGCTGAAATAGCGTTCGATTATTATCGATCAAAATCATTGTTATTGCAGATGCTGTGGGAATAGGGAGTATCGATTTGCATCGTTGCAAAAAGGGAAGATTTGTTATCGATAAGCGATGATCAATGCGTTCGACTTACTGTTTCTCATTCCGAACCAATTCTTTGTCCTCGTTCATTATACATCCCTTGAGATCATTGAACCAAACTGGCAACAATTTGTCAAGAATCGTGATAAGTACATTGTTAGTGGACGACAATATACGAATCATTGTCGTGGTCACAATCGGATATTTATCAGAGTTGCTGCAGTATTGATACCCTTCCGAGCAATGGTACGCCATCTGAGTGGAGACTTCCTCCAGATACGGATCCCATGTGAGCAACGGCATCGCTTTCGCGGCTTTCCATTTGAAAAATCCACTGGCCGTAATATCGCGCACCACGTTCATATATTGCAGGATAGAGTCTCTCAGATTCCCATCGATCTTTATTATGCTGGCCGTTTCTTGCGTTATCTGCGGACCGCAGTGGCTATCGAATGACTGCGAAGGAATTAAATATATACATATATACAGAATCATCTTGATTCGGTTGGGCTCTTACCTTAGTTAGCTCGCATGCCAGTTGCTTCGAGCTTTGCGGGCAAAACAAGTTGCTACCGCTACAATTGAGTAAAGTTCCGTGGAATAGCTGTAGCTGGCATATCAGCAGAAGAACTGGCCACAACTGGCGGCCCATTTTACTCTTTGCCCAACGTGGCAAAAATGAGTGCCAAGTGATCGAAGATCTGGTTAAATACAAAGAGCTTTACGGCTTGACAGAAGACGAATCGATTGGTTCAGCTGCGATGGATTCCGAGTTGTGATGAACCATGGAATGGCCGATCTAAGCCAATTGGTTGCACTCGCCCACTGATGCGTAGGAGCTCATCTGAAGTGAGCTGTACTGGAGAATACTCTGTAATCCATAGGAATGTAGACGAGTGATAGCATAGGATACCCTAGGATAGATCTGGGTATTGTTTGAGGAGATGCAGCTGCAAGGTGGAGAGTGGGCCGAGACTGATTGATTCCATTTAAGATAATGAGCAGTATGCTCTAAAACCGTGAATCGGTAATTCACATGGTGTAATTACCCCCGATATCGATTGTTATCTACAGTTATTTCGTGGGAAGGCGAAAATTATAGATATGGGAGAAAAATACCGGCTTAGTCATACTCTTATCTCTGTATATTGGCCGACTTTGGTAACAATATATAAGGGCCTGGAGTCAGTTCAGTTCGCGTCTCTACTCACTGTGTCGACCACGTTCAAATGGAGTTTTACTGTATATTTATTATAATTATTAGCATTTTTTTGGCCTTCAATATCATCTGCTGCGCAGTTGCGATTATACAGAAAAGGCGGAAGAGGTCGCAGTTGATCAACAGTGGTAATAGTCTATACTACCTATCTATATCATATGAAGGGAGTTGTTGCATCAAGTGTCTAAATTAAATAAGTGGCTGATAAGATATATACATATATATATATATATAAAAGTGATAATTCGTAGACTCGTGGATACACTGCCAACATTCTCATTTACATTTCTGCGTTAGCCTACTCAGCCCACTCAGAGTCGACTTATTGGCAGAGTATATCCGCCATATTGTTGCCGCCTTATCAATCTGTAAATATGATTGTTTCGATTTGCTAGACTGAGGCTTTAGAGCCTTCTCCGAGCAGTACTCATTGTCTGCCCGAAGACTGCATTTGGCGGCTGTCGAAGAATATGCTTGCTGGGATGGTAATTGGCCTGAGTTTGGGCCTGATAATCTTGGTGATTGTCGTCGTGGTGGGGCTTTTGAAGCGGCGGGCCCAGACTGCGGCAAATACGGGTTACGTCATAGGCGAACGCGCTGGTAATTCTAGCCAGGTTATCGCATATCGGATTCATATCGTTATATATAGCTGTTATTTGTTTGCGATTACAAATGTCTGCTTCACTTGCAGCGCCCGTTGTGGTAACATCGGCCACCCACACTGCGCCCGGCGGCTATCCCGTTACACAGATACCGGCGGCCACCTATCAGCCGAATGCCTACACAGCGCCATATCCCACCCAGGCAATGAGGTAAGTGCCAGCTGAAATCGTGTGTCCAACTTCTTCTATATATTCACTCTTTCTCCCGCCCAGCAATGTGACCGTGCAGATGCCCATGCCTGGAGCACAGCCGCCCATGCCTGGAGCACAGCCGCCCATGCCGAGGTGAGTATTACGATGAGCGATATATAAATATATATCGATTCTAATTGTGTCTTCTGCGATTTCAGCGTACTGCCACATGGCCACGTGACAGCGTATCCGCCAATGATGCAGCCCGGCATGGCCAATATGAATCCACCCTCGTACGATATGGCCGTGGCCAACCAGGGTCCCGCCGCCTATGAGAAGCAAATGCCCTACAATCCCAACTTTGCGCAATAGGTTGGGCGCCCACTCGTTAAGTCATCTTGCTAGATGATCGCTTTTGTTTTTAATGCTTTAAAAGGATATAGCTATAGTTACTGTAAACTATTCATTTTGGTATAAGCCAAAATTTCCAAAGCATAATGCCATCTAATTGTATTGTATTCGAAACACATTCACAGACACAATTGTGATTTATGTACATTATGTGCAATTTAATTTAATTTATACTCTACTCTCATTATAAGACCAAGACCCAAAAACCAAAAAAAGAAAAACAAAAAAAACTGAGTACGAAAACGAAGCTGAGAAAGCTTAAAGAAAATATTGTTAATAAATATTGACGGAATGCACCAAATATAAGAATAGTGATCTCCCTTAAGCTATTTGATAAGGCGCAGAACTGAAAGAGAATAAATGGAGCCAGGTGAAGAATTAATAACCAGAGATAATAAGTAGTTTGAGGAGAATAGGGAACCGATATCAAGGCGAAGGTAAAATGCGTGAAGTTGCAGTGAGAGCAAGGGCAAGCCAGTTGACGGAATAGGTTTGTGCAGAAATGATGGCCATGGCCAATGCGCGGGCGCGTGTCCAATGGAGTGGGCAGCCGGAGTGTGCCGGTCGGTACGGGTTCGGGTGGCCACCGTGAATGGTCAGTTAGCAACGGTTTGGCGACAAATCGATTTGCGATCCAACTCTATAAGAGAGTGTGCGTCTTGGCCAGAGCTGAGCAAATCGGCAGCGGTAACAGAATGCTTTGGACTACCTGGCAGTTGGCTGCATTCTGGCAGGTGTGCTGCTTTTGGCCCAGTTTGGTGGCCTTCGACTATTGTGATCCTGCGCTATGTCCGGGCCCTGAGAAGCATATTGCGTGCAATAATTTCGGCGTATGTTTCGCCATCCGTTCACTCTATATTCCGTGACTAACTGTTTGCCATTGCAGGAGCTGGCCGAGAGCTGTAGTCCGGATGCGCATATAATTCGCATTACGAAGGCTAGACGCAATATGATTCTCAACGAGCTGAACGAGTATCGTGATCGGATCGCAGGCGGCAATCTGGTGGGCTTCAATCCGGCCACACGCATGGCCACGCTGCAATGGGACCCCGAGCTGGCCAGCTTCGCGGAGCTGAACGTGAAGCGTTGCGCCCTGGTCAACGATCATTGCCGCAACAGTGATCATTTTCGCAATGTCGCCCAGGTGGTGGCCGAGGGCGGCTGGCAGGGTGCACCGTTCAACGGCAAGGACTCCAATGGCAGTGACGCGCCCGTCGAATACCACACCGAAGACGAGGTTATCAAGGCCACGCTGGAGCAAATGTTTGGAGAATACAAGGAGTGCAGCATGCGCGACATCATCGCCTACAGTCCGCCCGTAAACAGGTGAGTGGGAGTGGAAGTAACTCTTGGCTATCCTGCATTTTCATAGATTTTTGCATTTTCGTATCAGCAAATGCATCGCCTACTTCACCCAGCTGGTCAGGGACAGCACCACCCATGTCGGCTGCGGCATTCTCCGTCAGACGCGCAACGTGACCAACAGGGCCGGCCAATGGCTGCTCAGTACGCATCAGTATATGACCTGTAATTTTGTTCGCGGCAACGATGTGAATGCTCCGGTTTATCAGAGCGGCGATAGACCTGCCACGGAATGTCGTTCCGGCCGGAATCCGACGTTCATCAATCTCTGCTCCGTTAACGAGATCTATGACAATCATGGCTTCGGCAGTTTCGGGTTCTTCTGACTAACCGCACACGCACACACACACACACACACATACAAGCATACGATCCCACTCTGACAGAGCCACATGAAATGGTTGAATAAAAGAAAACTAATAATATCCAGAGTATTGCCTAATGGGCGTGTCTGTTCATTGCCTGTAAACCAGGTTCTAATTAAATTTGAATGCATTTTTTAATAATTAAATTAAAATTTATTGAATAATTATTAAAGTTAAATACTCTTCCTAGTACTTTGAAATTTATTGTATTTATTTAATTTTTTTATACATTTCATTCAGTAAATTCTTGAAAGAATATTTTTATTTTAAAGGGAAATTTATATATTCAAAATATTTGATTGTTATAAATATTTTATATATATTTTATTTTATTTTATATATATTTACATTTTTTTGAATTTTTTAAATTTATTTTTAGTATTTTTTTATGTCAATTTCGGTTCTTTTTTAAATAATTTCCCAAATGGTTTTTGTCAAAATAATTGGACTTGGACTTTTTTGTGTACAAAAACCAAGGTCGTGCCTCGTTATGAAGTTTCAAATGTAAAATATGAATTGTGCCCTTCTATTCTTCTTCTTCTGCTTGGAGTTGTTGTTGTTGTATTAGTAGTTGCAGTTGTTGTTGCTGTTGCTTACGTATGACTGCAGACAGTTTTTCATTTGTACCCTTCGCCGCCGTTAGCTAACAGCTAGCTGGAGCTGCAGGCTAGGCAAGTGCTGCAGGTGGTACAGGTGGCGCTGTGGGTGGTGCACGCGATGCCCTGGCCTGCCACTCAAAGTCAGAGAGCGGTGCAAAGTTTGTCGACATTTCAGCGACGCGCTCAGCGCTGACAACTTCAGCAAACAAATTTTATCGCTCTCCTGCCACACCTTCCACAATCTGGTGCGCCTTTTTGTTTTGGAGTGAGAAAGAGAAAAACAATAAAAAGAAAGAAAGGGAGAGAGAGAGAGAGAGAGAGAGAGGGAGAAATGCAAGCGCTGCGTGAAATATGCGGCAACCGCAAATGATGCGCAACAAAATGTGTTGGCAATTTTATGAAAATTAATTCTCAACAAATGAAATGAAAGAGAGAGAGAGAGGGGGGAAACATTTCTGGCAAATTAAATGTATTTTTTTTTTTCGATGTAACAAAACAGCTTTTTCGACAGTAATTTATTAAATTAAATCAAAGTTCTTCTTGCTCTTTCACTCCTATTGAAAACAATGCGCATTAATTGCAACAGGCATGTCGACTATTTAATAATGCAACAGTTAAATATTAAATATATTATTTGAATATTTTTCGCATTTCTTTTTATGGAGGGAATTAAAAACGCAAAAAAAATACATAACTTAATTGATAAAGAAGTATGTGCAATAAAAATGATTTCCATAAAGTAATCGTAATTGTGACTTACTTAATTTTTTTTATACATATTTTTGTAAAAAAATTTTTTTGTGGTGCACGTGTCGTATGCGCAATTTGACAATAATTCATCCGTAAATACGCTTGAGTACCGTGAAAAATGTGTAGGTCGTATTGAGTAGATTCTGAAATAGTTCCAACGTAATGGGTCGTATATTGCCCAGGAAAACCTGCAAAGTAATTAGCTATAGCGTACAGTTAATGAAATTTAATTAAATTAATCGCTCACCGAGGCCGGCCGCTGTCCTCGCAATATTATAAATTGAATGTTCTTGCACAATGCAATATCAAAGTTGAACCACTCCGTCTCGTAGGCGGCCTCAGCGATGCCCAGATTCTGGACGAATACATTAAAGGTCAAAAGACAGACAGAGAGAGTGAGAGAGAGAGAGAGAGAGAGAGGGCAAAGGGCTGGGGACTCACCTGCTCCCGTAGCTCATTGGCATACCAATAGAGTGCCAATATCTGCGTCAGTATCATGTTGATATACGCGCCCACAATAGCAACATGAGCCGTGGAGTCAACCTACAGGGAGTCCACAGTCACACACACACACACACACACAGAGAAGGTACCGCAGAGACTTACAAACATGAGCATGAAGAGGAGCGCACAGAGCAGCGTGCCAAAGGCCAAAAATTCAACGAGAAATACATATGTAGTCAGCTTATTGAAGGTCCCTATATAGCTGAAAGGGAAAAAAGAAAAAGTGAAGGGAAGGCGGCGGAGCAGGAGAAATCTTCGTTGCTATTTCAATGGCTTACTCAATGATCCGCTGATGATAGATAGTGCACTCGATTATCTGCTGACAGAGCTGCTGTCGATTGAGCTGGCGCCGATTGAGCTGGCGCAAACGATGCTGCAGCGCCTGGCACATCACAATCCCGAACATAATGAAGGCCACACAGAGGCTGGTGTACGGTATATACATACAGCAGCCGATCGGGGTGAGGAGCACGTGAAAGGCGTACCAAATTTGATAGTAGGGCGTGGCATACTCATTCACGCCCGGAAATTTTGTGCAGAACGGCAATACTGCAAGAGGCAAGAGGCAAGGGGCAAGGGGCAAGGGGCAAGGGGCAAGCGGCAAGGGGTAATTACTTTCAGCCACACGGCAGCGGGAAAGAGATAGATAACTTCAATCTCAATGCTCACCCCGCTCGTTGGAGCTCAGCGGATAGAGACTGAAGCCGGCACAGGTGAGCAGCCCGAAGAAGAAATTGGCGCGCGCCATCAGGCGACCCTGTTGATTGGCCTTGGCCAGGAGTTGCGTTATATACGGATCCTTCAGTTCTTTCAGCTCGTAAAAGAAGCTTTGCAGATTGCTTATCAGCTGCTGATAGCCCCGCTGATTGGAGAGCAACAGATAGGCACGCGACACCGTATTGATCCATAGTACAAGCATATAGGAACTTCGTATAATGCTTGTAATACCCTCCTTTGTGGTCGTTGTATAATAGACCTGGGTGAGCACATGGAAGATGCCTACTGTTAGGCATATATAACGTTTCGCATTCTTATCGTAGAGCAACGCCCAGAAGCGCAGTATGCGAACGTTCATATATATCAACTGTATATCCTCGAACATTTCGATCACTCAACTATTTGTCGACAGGCGGACAAAAGCGAAATGCATGCATTTATATCCTCTCGCCGATGTGAATTATTCAAATTTTTTCGCTCGACTCATCCTGCGCCTGGCAGACGCTCCCAAAGTGCAATTTGTGATGCAATTTTGTGCATGCCCGCTCGGAGCGAAGCGAAAACGGGGCGTATTGGTTGCCACGAAAACAATTTGAGAGCGGAATGAGTTTCGCTCTCTGCTTTAAAGGATATATATTTTTTTTCTATATTTCATTATTATTATTAAGCTGGGCGTGTATTGCCTGGACGCGCACATCCGGCCAGCTCCTGGCTTACACATATACTATTACTTTTTTTTATTGGACCAAATTGCTGACCATGATTCGGCATTTCATTTGATTAGCTCGAGCTGCAATTCTCCGTTTTTGCCTAATTCTATTGGCAATCATTTTTATCGATTAACAAATACATATATATATATATATATATAAATATATGATAATGTGTGGCCCCTCATACGTGTATCTATTTCGATTCCCTTGGGATGCCCTTTTATATGGAAAATATATGGATATCAGCTCGACTGATTAACACTTCTTCATATTGTTACATTGATAACGGCAAATGATGCGGAGGGGGGGGGGGGGGGTTAATGCATAATGAGCTATTTACTTAGCAATCACCGCAATTTCAGCAGCCCGTTTGATTAGCAGATAAAATGCTCGCCATAGTTTGGTTTAGTTGCGGGCGAGTCCTTGGCCAAATCAGTTCGAAATGGTTCTGATAATTTGTACCTTCCTGCTGGTGATCCTTGTGCTGCTCTATAGGTATGCCATGGCGCCGTATAGAACCTTCGAGGAGCGGGGCATTGTGTACGATAAGCCGAAACCCTTTTTCGGTAATGTGGGCGTACGGATCCTGCTGGGACGAGGTTCGTTCCTGAAGACCCTGGTCGAGCGGCATATCAAACTGAAGGATCACAGAATCTATGGCTTCTATAATATGCGCGAACCGTTCTTTATACTGCGCGATGCGGAGCTCATTAAGCGTGTGGGCATACAGGACTTTGAGCACTTCATCAACCATCGCCCGACCATACCCGAGATCAATGAGCCCGTGTTCGCGAAGAGTCTGACCGGGCTCAAGGACGATCAATGGAGGGAAATGCGGAATACCCTAACGCCCTCCTTCACGGGCAGCAAACTGAAGGCCATGTTCCAGCTGATCAATGAGTGCAGTGTGGAGGGTGTGCGCTATATAGAAGAGGAGCTGCGCAAGGCAAATGCCGAAGAGATCGAGCTGGAGATGAAGGATTACTTTGGACGATTCGCGAATGATGTCATCGCCTCGGCGGCCTTTGGCATCAAGGTGAACTCGTTTGTGAACAAGAAGAACCAGTTCTATACCCTGGCCAATTCGGTGACACACGTCTCCTACGGGACCATGATCAAGGTCTTGCTCTACGGCATCATTCCGAGTCTTATGAAGGTATGGGTATATCTATTTAAATAGACAAAGGATAATATTAGATGGAGCTCTTTTCAGGCTTTGCGGGTGAAGCTCTTCGATGCCAAGAAGATCGACTACTTCAATAGCCTGGTCTTCGATGCCATGAAATATCGGCGGGAACATAATATAATACGACCCGATATGATCCATCTGCTCATGGAGGCCAAGCGTCAGTTCCAGCAGAGCGCCAAGCCGGCCGATTCCTCGGCTCACGCCGAGTTCAATGATGAGGATCTGCTGGCCCAGTGCCTGTTGTTCTTCTTTGTGGGCTTCGAGGTGATGTCGGCCTGTCTTTGCTTTTTGACCTATGAACTCTGTCGGAATCCGCCAGTGCAGGCCAAATTGTACGAGGAGATCTCGGCCGTGGAACGGGAGCTGCAGGGCAAACCGCTGAGCTACACCATGTTGTCCAAGATGAAGTACATGGATATGGTTATATCGGAATCGTTGCGCCTCTGGCCGCCGGCCTTTAGCTTGGATCGAGTCTGCGGCAAGGACATCGATATGTACGACGAGAAAAACGAGCTGTTGGCCAAATTCCGCAAGGACGACGTTATACAAATACCGATTATAGCATTGCAACGGGATCCAGAGAACTTCACCGAGCCCGAACTCTTCAAGCCCGAGCGCTTCCTCGACGAGAACAAGGCCAACATCAAACCCTTTACATATTTGCCGTTCGGCGTGGGACCACGCAGCTGCATCGGTAATATACACGCATTAATGGCCCCTAATTAACTAATTTAATAACAGTTAAATGATCTCGATTAGGCAATCGCATGGCCCTCATGGAGGTCAAGTCCATTATCTATCATTTAGTAAGCAAATTTCAGCTGTTGCCAGCCAAGGGAACGGTCAAGGATATGCTGGAGAGCCTGAACGGCTTCAACATGCAGCCCAAGGAGATGTTCTGGATCAAATTGCGGCCCCG
>JABVZX010000001.1:11531252-11543873 GCA_020883565.1 Drosophila pachea
GATGATGCAAGTGCTGGTCATTGGGCGGCGGCGGTGGCTGCTGATGGGCTGAGTGCTGCTGCTGGTGGGCGGCCTCTAATTTGCGTTGATCGCTCTGCTGCTGATGGACTTTCTCGGCGCTCTCCTCGTACTTCTTCTGCAGCTGAAACAGCGGCATCTGCTGAGCTGTATGCAATGGCACCGGATCCACCTGGGACTGCGGCGATGCCTCCTTTTCGCCCTTCTCATACTTCTTCTGCAGCTGGTACATACTGTGCGAAAGATGTGTGGATGCGGAGCTACTGCTGCTACTGGTGCTGTTCTGTTTTGCGCCGGACGACGTTGAGGCTGCGGACTTCTCCGCTTTGACTGGTGATTTCTTTTGATACTTTTTCAAGATCTGCATCAGCTCAGACTTCACATCCAGTCGTATCTCTTCCGGCACACGCTTGATCTCCTCGTAGAGCGACAGCAGAAAGAGCTTGTCCGGATCCCGCTGCTTCCGCTTTTTACTCTTCTTGGGAAACGCATCTTGCATGAACTGCAGCAGCTTCTCCTCGAACGGCGATTCTCGTTGCGTCGAAGAATTTGTGTGCTGACGTCGTAACAGATGCGGATGTAATCCTCCGTGAAATGCGGGGTGCTGAGGCATAGCCGAATGTTGCGTGCTATTCCCATTACTGTGATCTCCGCCGCCACCGTTATGTGCCTGCAGCTGGGCAACGTTTTGACCCTGATAGGAGCCACCATTTGAGGAGCCAGGAGTATCATTCGTTTCACCATCATTGGTGTGATGATCCTGCTGCTGTTGAGCGCTATGCGATTGCGGATCCTTGGGATGTTGCATATGTTGTTGCTGCTGTTGTTGACCCGCAGCCGTCAGTATGGCATCACAGAAGTGCTCCGGCACATAGTCGAAGCCAGTCATAAAGCTCTCCGGTTTGAGCTCTCCGTTCATCTCCTCGTAAAAGTACTCAGTGCCCACAATATCAATGATATCGTTGTCCTCCTGGTTCAGCTCAATGCCGGGAGGAGGCGATCCGCCCGACAGCTGACAGCGCTTCAGTTCTGCTAATTTCTTTCGCGTTGTCAAACGCATATCGCGCCAGCACTGCAAAAGTTTCATCTAGAAAATGGCCATCTATTGTACTCCACAGTTACTCACCTTCTTCCATTGAATAATGGTTTTCTTGGGTCCGATGGTATTAAGCGCAGCCTGGATCTTCTCCCAATACCATTCCTTTTCCTTCTTTCCCTCCATATATTTCGTCTCCCGCAATAGCGTAATAAGCATCTTCTTCTGCGGCTTTGTGACTCGGTCCTTTTTAAAATATTGGATGCCATTAAATTAGATGTGGTGCAGTTGAGTTATATTTACGACTTGAATATATCTAAATGCATTTCCTCTAGTTAGAGCTAAATACCAATTCGCTAAAAGTGTTTTGGCAACGCACACTAAAAACAGCTGTTGTTCACACGCTCTGGCAACGCTGTAAACCATGAAGCCTAATGCTGGCTGGCCAAATATTTTACTTCATTGGAAACTCATTTTAATTCACAGAAGTTTTTTTTCTCTTTTGTCTGTCCTATGCAGATCATTAACTGAATAGAAATGGCTTGAGATATATTTTTGCTGAGCAGTCCTCAGGGCTTCTGATGTAGATCCTGAATTACTCTTTGATTAGATACAGGCATTAAAGCCGGTGCTTCACATAATCTCTGTCACCAGCTTTTACTAAGAATGGCGATTATCGTGCTTTGTTGAATAACAATCAAAAAGCAGCAATAAAATTATCTGCATGTTACGCGGCTCCCGATGGTGACCCCCACCTCCTTTGGCGGGCCATTAGACAGCAGCGAACACCGATTTATAGAATTTTGTGCTAGAGACGCACTCACCAACACATTGGAACACACACGCACATACACACAAGCACTGGATACTGAGCATAGACATCCAAATTGATTTGGATTGATTGTGAAGAGAGAACGCTCGAGGTATTCTTACCATGTTGACGAGCTTCTTGAGGAATCTGCGTTGGCTGGAAATGTTGAATGTTTTGTTTTCACTCCCGCTGAATATTTAACAATGAAATTTATCACTTTTGTTTAATTTTTCACATCTGCACTCCTCCAACATTGTCGCAGTCGCTGCTCTGTCGCTTGTCAAAACGTGTGTGTGCGAGTGTGCGTGTTGTTGCTGTCTCTACATGTTTGTGTGTGTGTGGGTTTGCGCTGTGCGTTCGTCTCGTCGACGGTCTCACCAACGTTCTGTCTCTCTCTCGCCAGTGCGCATTCAATCTGCAGCCAGCGACTGTCAGTGTCGTTCTCTTTGTCGCTGTGACCAAACGTCAGTTTGACGTTTGGGCCAGCCAACCAACCCAATTGGAAATTTGATGCTCAGCCGTTACCCGCCACAACAAATATTTTCTTCAACTATACAATGTTGAACATTCATTATTAACAAGAAATAACACACACAAAAATTATAATCGCTTATATAAATATTTTATTTTTGTAAATAAATCATTCCCCCTTTTTCAGATAACTTAAATTATTGGCTACAGTTGGCCCGTCTAATTTAAATTTTTAACTGCTGCTTTGTCTGAACATAAAACAGTTTTAAAGTATAGAAACTGATTATAGACGAAATCAAATAGATTTAACGCTTAGTAATCGATCGTCCAACTGTTCGAGTTACAGTAGAGACGCCCTCCACGAATTGTGTTCGAAACAGGACATTGGCATGATTGAAAAGGCCATCCTTTAGTGACACAATAAGAAATTGGGAGTCCCTGAAATGCTGTTTAAGCATGCTACCAATGTTTTGCGTATGTGACATATCCAAGGCCGCATCCACCTCGTCGAGAATGTAGAGCGGGGCTGGTGAGAACTTCAGCATAGCCAGCACCAGCGATAAAGCCACCAAAGACTTCTGTCCGCCAGACAGCTCGCCCAGACTTTCTTTGAAGACCCCATTGAATCCCACCTTAATTTCAAGACCGCTCAGTACACCGTTTGTCTTGACGGGATTTAGTAATGCCTGGGCGCCAGGCAAAAGAGTACTAAATATTCCGCTGAAGTTTTCGGTTACTGCCTCCCAGGCTCGTTTCACCTGATTCTGTTCGTCCTCGTCCATTTTGACAATGATTTTCTTTATCTTCTCCTTATCCATGGCCACAATTTGCCGGCGACGTATTGTCTCATTGTAGTTCTCCTCCTCTCTTTCCAATATCTGCATCGCATTCATATTTAGCGTGCGTTCCATTTTATCTTTCTTTTCCTGCATCTTTACCAGCTTATTGCCGGCCTCAACAGGATCCTCTTTGCTGTAGTCATAGCGCGTATTCTTCATTCCAAAGCAGTTCTTCTCCTCGGGTATCCAAGGGTACTTAATTTCAAGAGCGTCCATGCGTTTCTTAGCATCCTTTGCCTCGCTACTTATTTTACTCTTTTCGTTTTCCTTTTTCTTTATCTCTAGCTCCAGCTCCTGGTTCTGTTTTAGCATTTTATCCTTTTTACCCAAAAGTATACGCATTTCTTTATTTTGCGAATTTAATGTATCCTTTTGTTTTTTAATTTCACTCTCAAGCTGGGCAACTTCTGTGGCGGCGGTTGAACTGTTTTGTTGCAGTGCATCCAAATCGGCTTTGTACTTCTCAAGATTTTCCACCATTTCTTGGTGCTGCATCTTCGCTTGATCAATACTTTTTTGTAGCTCTGTGATTTCCAGCTGCAGTGTTTCAAACTCCTGCTCACGCTTTTTCCAATTGGCTCGCGACTTTTCAGCCTGTTCCTTGGCCGATTTCATTTCATTGCTGACCGCCTTGAGCTCGCGTTCACGATAGCCCTTGGCATCGGATAGCTTGGCTTCCACATCCTTCACTTTAGCCTGGAAGCTCTTTTGCTTATCGCGCGCATCAATGATCTGCTGCTCTAAAGTTTTCACTTTCTCCTTCATTTCCTCGATTTCCGTCTGACTCTGTTGGAATGCTGTATTTGCCAGACGACTCTTGCACATGGACAGCTCGTGTTGGCGCAGTTCAAGTGCCTCCTTCAGCTTGTTGTGCTTACGAGCAACATCTTCAATGCCACTATAGAAACAAAAAATACAGTCCCTTAATGCACCCATAATTTTAACACGAGCTACACACTAATCACCTCAAATTTTGCTCCACCTGAGTCAGTTCATTCGACTTTTGCTTAACTTCCTTTTCCAAAGACCTTATACTGTTCAGCTCCTCGAGTATATTCGCGCCCTTCGGTGCAGATCCACCAGACAAGGTGCCATTTGAATCCACTACATCACCTTCCAGAGTTACACAGCGGCCTCCAATGTTCTTATCAGCGCTTAACTAGAAGAAATCACATTTATATGTAGAAACTGAAGTTGTGATCACAATATTTCGCTTACTCCTTTAGCTACATCCAAATCCTTGCAGATCAGAGTACCACCGAAGACATACTTCATGACCGGATCATAATATCTATCGTATTCAATCAGAGACATAGCCGATTCCACATTATCCGCACCGTACTGTCACAAATAAAGTATACATAACGAGAAAAAGCTAGATAATGAATAAAAGATCTTATGTCTTCGGTTCGAGTTAGTTTAGTCTTACGGTTGCTTTTGCGTAATCAATAACTTTTTGGGATAAAGGATACGACTTGATCTTGTTGATGGGTATAATTGTCACGCGTCGCTGCAAGTTTCCCTTTTGCAGGATCTTCTTACTAGTCACATCATCGTCTGTCACAAAGCTGTACAACTATAATAATGAGATAATAATTAAAATTACCGTACCATAATTTTTTTAAATCGATTAAGGCACTTACATGGCCGCCAGCCGCCATCATCAGAGCCATGGAGTTCCGCATATCGGATACCTTAAACAGTTTTCCAACCATACCACGCACTTTGCGCCGTTCGAAATTCGGTTCCGGATCAGTATACTGTAGCTCATAACGCGAGCCACTGCAACGATCTATGTCACGCTTCATGTCACGCAACTGGCTGTGCAATTGTTGTCTACGCTCCTTTAGTTGCTCGAACTGTCCGCCCTCGTAGTTGAGATTCTGCAGTTGATGCTCCAAGTTTTTGATTTCCGCTTCAAGCTGATCCGCAAGCTGTTTATCCT
Organism: Drosophila pachea; assembly: GCA_020883565.1. Taxonomy (NCBI): domain Eukaryota; kingdom Metazoa; phylum Arthropoda; class Insecta; order Diptera; family Drosophilidae; genus Drosophila; species Drosophila pachea. The sequence continues at coordinate 11,536,373 of JABVZX010000001.1, forward strand.
TGATGTAGGCTGCATCGTTGGTCTGTGTTTCGCCCTGCTTCTGGTTAAGCAAGGTACGAGTATGCTTCAACTCCATTTCCGAAGTTTTAATTGTAGTCTGTACTTCACTCAATTTTTGCTTAGCCGCTTTAGAAGAAACCGATCATAAAACACTGACAATAACAATTAAATATGAATCTTACACATTAGCTGCTCCTGAAGAGTGCACGCTTGTCCTTCGTCGTTGGTGGACAGACCCTGCAACACAGCCTCATATTTACGTTGTGCATACTCGTAAGCCTTGGCGTCTGTTGCATCGGCGTCCTTAAGACTCTGGAATTCGCCATGGACTTTTGACATGTCTTCCTGTTTCTTTACCAATGCTCGCTCATCGTCTGCTATGTTCTTGCTAGCCATTCGTATCTTCTTTTCATCCTGCTCAATTGTACCCTTAGCAGCCTTTAGACTACCCGAAGCAGTTGCTTCTGCAGCGCGTTTGGCAGCTAGTTCGGCCTCCAGCGTCTTTAGACTGCCGCCCATTTCGGCGTCTATCGTGTGCTGAATTTCTCTGACCGTAACTTCAATACGCTCAATTTCCTCCAGATTCTTAGCATGCGTTTCACGACAAGTGGAAATGCGATTTTCTATTTTCTGCTCACTAGCCTCCACCGATTGCAGGGCGTCACGAAGTTTTAGGTATCTGGCCGAAATGTGAATGTGGGTCAGGAACTCAATGTCGCGACAGGTTTTTTGATACTCCTGATAGGCCGCACGTTCCTTACGCAATTTATCCAGTTTTGGTAGCACCTCCTCCTCTAGCAAAACTGAAGTCTCGCGTACCTTTCCCTCTTTTTTCTCAATTAATGTCTTAGTCGCGTCTCGTTTTGATTTGTAAAGACTAGTGCCTGCCGCTTCCTCTACCATTGAGAGCACCTATGTAAGACATTGTAGGTTGATTAAAATGAATATCTCAAGCTATAGTCAGTTACCTCCTTTGGTTTCATGTTCAGCACTTGCTGAATTTTTCCCTGCATAATTAAAAAGTTGGGATTGTTGACATTCAACTGAATTGAGCAGAAAAAGTCCTGAACTTTTTTGTTTTGCACAAGCTTTCCGTTGATCAGAAACTTGTTCTTGCCACCAACAACCACTTGTCGGGTAACTGAAATCTCACGACACTTTTCATATCCTGGTGGACATTGTTGCGCATTTGTATTATCGAATACAATTGTAACCGTAGCTTTTGTTATGCCGGCCTGCCCGTTCTTATACACCAAATCCTGCAGCGCAGATGCTCGTACCTACGGTACAGATTGAAGATTATATTTGCAATACTATTATTTATATGCATATAGTCTTTACTCACATTCTGCAAATTACTGATGCCCAGCACAAAACAGATCGAGTCAAGAATGTTTGATTTGCCAGATCCGTTTAGACCTGTGATTGCCGTAAACTCTCGATCAAAGCCCTCGATTTCAGTACGCTTGCCATAGGACTTGAAACCATCAAGCACCAGCTTTTTGACATACATTTCTTACACTCTTAAATATAATTGGGGGCTTTTAAAAATTCCTTGCGCTCATAAAATTAAATGATACAAAATTAAATAGCCCTTTGCCGCCGTTTTTTCTGAATTGCGATACGGACGCTAGAGATGTGAAAAGCATAAGATATCGCACAAAGATATCGATAACAAAGATGCATCGGGTCGCGATATCGTTTATTAATCAGGTTTCATTAACACATTTTAAAGCACATCCATTTAATTATTAAACATAGATTTATATATTATTATATCTAATAATAATGAATACTGAAACATTTAAATGGCTTTTTAACTTATGGCCATTATTGAATAATATGAGCACAGTGGTACAAGCCAATATTAAATGCAATCGATAAGATTTTGAAATGTAAATTTAATAAAATTCGACTAGCAATTTCTGGTTATCCAAATGAATTTCGGTTATTAAAATTGCGAATATTTAACAAAAGCGAGCATGGCTTCGATGGCATTGCACATGCAATTATAAAAACTACACTTTACAATCGTATAAAGTTAATTCTTCCGTTTATTCACATGCTCCTCGAATTGAAGAGAAACGCGCAAATATTTGCAAGTTGTACAAAATATCTAATCCAATTTGAAAACCAGCAGGAAAGCTTAACGGTAAGACTTCTGGTAACGAGCACGGGCGCCTGGACCACCGAACTTCTTGGGCTCGCAGCGACGTGGATCGCCTACCAGCAGGGTTCTGTCGTATTGGACCAGAATGTCTTTGATTTCCTTCTTCGAGGCCTCATCAACGTCTGCAATGATAAATAATGGAGAACAGTTATTAGTTTTGATCTTAAAATAGATTACAAATTGCTTAACATTTGTTATCCATTTCGATTGTCGATGAAGCCTCAAACAGAGACTGCAACACGGAGTGCAAAATCTCTTATTTTGATTGCCACATTCATTTAATCTTCCTTGCACTTTTCTTTCGCTGAAACTGGTTACTGGTTTCAACAAAAATCTGGTAGAAGGTGATTTCTAATTGACCTTAACTAATTTTATTCAATGTTTTTGATGCATCACCCAATCTGTGCTGGTAATTTACATGCAGTTTGGTTGGTATATGCTCATAATGTTGGTTTCTCTTGCCCCATTTATTCATTTGCTTAAAAGATCATATTCTTCAAAACAAAAACTTTACTGAGGCCCAATTTCTGTGCCCACGGAACATAATACTCACATTTCTGATAGAAAGCAACCAGGGCCTTGGAAATGGCCTGACGGATAGCATAGATCTGGGCGACATGACCACCACCACTGACGCGCACGCGGATATCAACACCAGCGAACTTCTCCTGCAAAACAGAAAACATTTGTTTGTTTATTTACTCAACTCAAATTGGTTATATATTGCCTGAGGAGCAATGGAAATCAGAATGAATTTTATTCTCATTGGTCTTCAAGTTCGGGATAATTGTTCTCATCATTGTATGTATTCTACCTCATGAAATGGCTATTCGGTACTCACCTTGCCGAGCAACAGGAGGGGTTCCTGCAATTTGTACTGCAGCACCTTAGGTTCAATCTGGTCCAGAGGACGTCCGTTTACTTTCAGGAGGCCACTGCCACGCTTGCAGTAAGCGACGGCGGTGGCGGTTTTCTATAACAGACACGAGACACACAATTTATCAGTTTCAGTAAACATTCATGTCATCATGTTTGGTCGCACAACATTTTTTACACAAACATAACCTAAGCAAAAAGCGTCAGTGTACTGATTGTCGGCTTTGTGGGAGGACACGTGCATTGAATTTTGAGTTTATTACTATTACACACCTTGCGTCCGAAGACTTGAACGGCCTGCACGGGTTCTCTGCGCTAGAAAAATAAACAGTTACAAAATTTTTACTGTTAGTAGAGGGCTTTTCCCACATTTTTCACAACCACTAATACCTTTTGCTGCATTTTGCTCCGCGAGTTGGGTAGAAAAGAGCGGAAGCGAGAAACTCAACATTGAACTGTAATTTGTAGTTCCGATATCGACATGTAGAGGTCGCTGCTAAATTATACAGCACTGTCAAAAAGAGACAACTCTAAAATCTCTTGCTTAAATAGTAATACAAAATCGTACAATTCTTTACATAAAAAGTTACATTTCTGTAGTTAACATTGAATGTAATAATTTTTGTGTAACAATTTAGTTATTTAACGACATTTGCTCTGATAAGTAATGTAACAGCGCCATCTGCCATTTAGCTCTTCTTCTTCATTGTGGAAAGTACATGTATACGTACTTATGTTCTTTTTCATGGAAAGGGAGATAAGTCTGCATAAAATACGTAATTATTGTAAAGGTTATCAAAGATGGTTGTCTGCACCATGCAGACATTTACAACAAATCAACAATTAGCCGACTGCAGTGCAATGAAGTTTACGCAAGCAACCAATCAAGTCAGAGAGCGGAAACCAGAAATTCTCAATAATGGAAATGGCGCCGAGGACGATCGCGAGGAGGGCGAAATTGTCGACGATTTTGAAATGATAATTTCATCAGAGGATGAGGAATTCAAGCTACGTGCCCGCATACAGCAGTTGGAGGACAAGAGCAATGATATCGAAAAGATGAATATGCTCTCCGCCAATTTGGCCAATCAATACAGTAAGCACTTCCCAGATAATCAACACGTTCATGCAAGAGCGTCAGTGTGTATGTATGCATGGGTGTGTGCTGTGAACCTTCAAATGAATAATCAAGAAATTACAGAGAATGTATGTGCATCTATGCGTGTGTATATATGCGTGTGGGATTACAACTGTATCGAGTGAATCTTGAAATTGAATAGTCACAAAGCGATATCAGCGTTCTATAATGATACTCATTCTTTTCAGGTTATCAGAAGCCGCAGGCAAAAGACAGATTCACTCAACACCAGCACTTCTCACCAATAAGTGTTCTTTCGGATGTCTCAAGCCTGTCGGATCAAGATTTGGATGTGGCCAAAAAGTATCGGAAACACAAAGTGAAAAGGAACGATAGCAGAAAACTTGGTCATATATACAGGCGTAATCCGTTTGCGAATCGCACACACATTCAGCATGGGCGCAGGAAACGCCGTCACAACAATCAATTTGGCCACCAGATGCAGATGCAACAAGTTCATCAGCAACCATCTACCATTCTACTGGACACGCTGGACATTGTAACAGAGGATGAAATCTACGAATATGATAGGAACGTGGAGACCGAGAACGATGAACACGAAGACCAACTGAAGCTGAGCCGCAACAAGTTACGTGTGGCACTGGCACGTACTGGTAACTCCGATGTAAAGCCTAAGCATAGTCTCAGAGAACGATTGCAGTGCCGCATACGGAAGTCGCCGAGCCCCAAACGAAATCAATCCAACAATCAGATTAACTCGCAGGATAAGTTACGACCTAACCATATTGAGATCCACAGTCACTATCGCTGCGTAAAGGAGGAGAGGGACGAACAGCAGCAACAGCAACCACAGATGTCGCAGATTGAAGATCCTCAGGAACTTAAGCTGCGTCTGATCGCTCTCAAGTCTGCCATATTGAAGAAGCATTTGGCCCGCCAGAAGCGAGACGCAGAGCGCGCATATTCTCCCACAGATATGATCAACCGTGTACATCAGCCAACGAACAATACGGAATGTGATGATATTGATGATCTAATGGAGATAAGTCCTGCTGCTTCGCCTGAGCGCAACACGTATAGTCCGCCTGAGGTGCGTTCGACTGACCCCGTGGACATGGAGCTGGCTCAGACGGACAGTGATGAGGATAAGCAGCAGACTTGGCAGTCAACAATGGCCACCGGCGGAGGTAGCTGGCGTTGTTTCATGCAACCTTCATATCCGCCCGAATCGATTCCCATTGTGATTGACGACGAGGAGGAGCTACAGCAAGACGAGCCAAAATATAAGGAATTATATGAGGTAGACGATGAGGGGCCGCCCCCGCCACCGCCTTCCTTCCGCATACAGCATATGCAGCTGGAGGACGATGACGCTCGAGATGCTTCGCACTTGAGCGATCGAAATTCACAAGGGTGCTGCCTTAGCGATATTCAATCAGTTTCCATGGACAATTCCCGAACGCACACACAGTCCTCGCCTCCATTGCCACATGAATCCAGCGATGATGAGGCGGGTGCTTTGCGTGCCGTGCTGCTGTCCAAGCGGAAAGCTGCGTCGGATCAACAGGTCAAAAAATCCGTACTGTCAACTGCTGTTCAGAGTGATACAGTTGCTCATGACTCCGACGATCCGGAACAGCTGCGTCAGCTACTACTTTCAAGCATCGCTACCAAAAAGAAGAACATCCCTGAAAGGCGCGAGATTCTTAAGAAGGCTGTTCGTCGTTTTCAGTCGTCTACTCTGCAGTCCACAGAAGACAATTCTCTGGATAGCACTGAACGAGGTCTGCCCCTGGAGCCAGACCAGCAGAATGATGAAACGTGTCAGCCGTTGGTCTCTGCCCCACATTCTGAATCTGAGCCCGCGTGTCTTCCATTGCCTGTGCCTGAACATGTACCTGAGCCGGCGCCAGCGCTTCAGCCAATAGCGGATGTGGCCCGTGTACCCGCACCCATGAAACCTTCGTCCACGCCATTGGCGAGAATAATCAAGATCGTAAAGCCGAACAAAGTGATCAACAAGAAGACCGCTCTCAAGCGCAAAGCTTCCAAAATGGTTGGACCAACGACGGCGCCCAAAAGACCATCAACGCTGCTCGTCAAGGAGCCGGTGGCTCCGTTGCATAGCCAGAACAGCACCAGCACAACTCGACTGATAACCGCACTCGATCCTGCCAGCATAAAGGTAAACAAGCTAGTCATTGCTTTGGCTGATTCGTCGGCGGGCAGCGATGATGAACTGGAGCTAAGGACCTCTTACAACGGCTATCCGAATTATACGGATAATGCAAGTCCCTTCAGTCAAGCCATGGATAGCGCCAGCAGTTCCACGACTCGTTCGAATACACCAAATTCAGAGATTGTTGAATCCGCCAATATGAATTTGCGCCGAACGCTGATCAATGATCACTTCGAGAAGAAATTGGATGACTTTCTGAAGCAAGCACGCTCCAAGGTGGCCACAGTTGCGCCAACCGTGGTAGCGCCTTCCGCGGAGGTAACGAATCCAATGCCAAATACGGTAAAGCCGACAGAACAGCAGCCCAAAGTTAAGGAACCACCACCTGTGAATACACCTCGCGTGATGGCAACGCCGGTGGTAAGTGGATAGATAGATAGATAGATAGACCAGATAGGCTAAAATTCCTATCAATCTCTTTAGGCTGTCCGCCATTTGCCCGTGGCATCGCAAAGGGAATACCTGCGTCTTATCGAGCGTATGCAGCAGCTGGAGAAGAAGCGAATAGGTTTGGCAAAGTCGGCAACCAATGGCCAGGCCACAGCTGCTGCCAAGAGTTGTCCAGTCGAGAAGACGAATAATAGCTTACCAGCCAAGACGAAAGCCGCTGCAACAGTGGCCAACAATCTTGGGGCAAAGCCGACGACAGCTAAGGGTTTAGCGGACGCAACTGCCACAAGTTATGCCGGGAATATGCCAAGCACATCAACGCCAGCAGCCATTGTGCAGCAGGCATCAAAGGAGAGTCGACTGAAAGCCTTCGAGAGTTCATTTCTAAAGATCGGGTATTTATGTTTATTAGTGGAACACTGGGAATTAACTAAATATTTGTACTTGTGCTACTGTTAGGGACAGCATGATAGCCAATCTCGATAAGTCATTGCGCATGGTGGACGAGGCGAAACGATCGAAAATCGAACGCCTGCGCCACACGCAACGTCTGAAGGATCTGTATGCGGAGATGCAGATCGTTAAGCAGGCGGTGAAGAAGGAGGAACTGAAGCTGGCACGCATACAACCTGAGATACAGGCCAGCCATGAGATTATCATATCACTCAAGCAGAAGCGCATCAGGCTTCGCAACGCAGCCATGGATCTGGGCAATGGCCTACATGGC